>JPKC01002454.1:0-45974 GCA_000750925.1 Pseudogymnoascus sp. VKM F-4518 (FW-2643)
GGCCGGCGGGGGCGATGGCGTCGGAGGGGGAGGGGGATTTGAGGTCGCATGTGTGGTTGGTGGGGATGGCGGTGATGGGGATGGGAGCCGGGCGGGCGCATTCGGGGTCGTGGGAGTCGGAGTGTGAGTGTGCGCCGGCTTTGTTGACGCCGAAGAAGTCGAAGCGCATGGCCATTAGCTCGATGAAGAACATGACGAAGATGGTCATGAGGACGATGCCTTCGACCCAGGAGTACTCGGTGATGGGGCCGGTGAGGCATTCGTTGGTGAGGGCTTCGTGGGCGGGTGCGAGGAGCTGGGTTGGGGTTAGTTTGGGTGCGTAGAGGATGGATAGGGGGTAGTTGGGTGATGAAGGGTGGATAAGGGGAGATTGAGACTCACGTGAATGAAGGCCGTGGCGATGATGACGCCGGAGCCGAAGTACTTGGCGACGAAGAAGACGGACTTGTGGACGCGCATGCGCTTTGAGCGCGCGGCGAGGATGGGGAAGAGTGCGCCTGGGATGGTGTTAGTTGGTGTTTGTTTGTTTGTGGTGAGGGCACGTGAGCCAAGAAGCCAAGTGAAGGAAGAGGCCAAGTGAAGGAAGAGGCCACGTGAAAGACGAAGCCAAGTGAAAGACGAAGCCAAGTGAAGGAAGAAGCCAAGTGAAGGAAGAAGCCAAGTGAGGCCAAGTGAGGGAAGGGGACATACCAAACATTGACCCAAAGCCGATGACGAAGATGGAGGAGATGCGCAGGCCCATGCGGCCGTCATACTCGTTGCCGGAGCCGCATTGCGGGATGTCTGCGAGTCCAGACATGGTGGGTGGTGATGAGGGTGGTGACTGAAGGTAAGGTGATTAGGGTGGTGAAGTAGGTGAAGTCGGTATTGCGTGATGATGCTGATAGGTGATTGATAGACAGAAAGGCGAATATCGAAATCCTCAGCTTCAGATCTAAACAAGCTTCTCTTCTCTTCTTCTCTCCTCAACCTCGTTCGTCCAATATAAGATGAGCTCGAAGATGACAGTGATCAGCAGAAACAAGAACGTGTGCAGCCGGCTGGGCAAGCTTATGTCTTATACACGCGCGACAGACCGCCGGGTCGCACTGGGGGGGGGTGAGTCCACTTGTTCTGTGCCTGTGCTGGGCTGGGGGGGGTTGTGCGTGGGCGTGGGCGTGGAGGTAGGGGGGGTGCGCGTGGGCGGATTGAGGCTGCAGGTAGGTGGGTAACCTTGTAGGTGAGTGGGATGCAGGATGGATGATGCAGGTATGTGGTGTGAGGTGGGTGTGAGGTGGATGAGGGACGTGGGCTGTGGTGGCACGTCGGCGGTGGTGGGTTGTGGGTTTTGTTTGGAAGTTGTCTCGGCGTGGGGAGGGATTAGAGGATTGGAGGTGAGTTTGCTAGGGTGGAGATGTGCGTGCGGCGTGTGTATTAGGTGGTGGTGGTAGTGGTGGGATAAGAATCGTCTGGTGGTATATATATGAGGGAATGAGGATCTCGGTGTGAGGGATTGAGAACAAAGAAGGCGGCGTTGTTGTTTATTGTCGTAGGTGTAGAGAGTGGAGATAGTACGGCGACGGTGACGGCGACAATCTAATATGCCAATTCGCACGCTCTTAGGTATAATGACGGCGGCGATGATCTAGGATGAAGGCGGGCGGTGATGAGAGAGATTGACGATATCTACAGTATGTGCGTGCAAAGGAAGAGAGAGAGAACAACCCCCATCCCACCAAATCCCCCAATCCCCCAATCCGCCCAATCCCCCCCACCACGGCCGGCGATGACAACTGCAAAAAAAGATCCTTAGCTGGGTTCCCACCTTTGTTTGGAGCTTGTTGGTGGTTAGCGCGGGCGGGAGCGTCACCTTGGGGGATACCCTGGGCGGGTAAATCACCAGTTTGGGAGGGAAAGTACTTCTTGGCGCTAGCTTGGCGGGGTTTTTTTGTGCGGATAGGGTGATTTAGGGTGGGATGGAGGGAAGAAAGAAGCGAGAGAAGCCCTGTCCTGACGAGTCTGACTGCCGAGTGTGGCCCGGGTGGATGACTAATGGGGAATGCGTGCGTTTCTGGACAATTCGAGGGTTGTGAGTGGCTGGTTTGGATGATGGATGATGACTTGGGAGGGTGTTGACGAGGAAAAGCGACACCTTGTGGGATAGATGGTGGGTTGGAGGTATGAGGTACTTAGGGGGGTACTTGGCGGGGGTACTTTGACTCGGTCGCAATCTGGCATATTTGGGCTGGGAGTCGAGTAGGAGGGGGATGTACTCGACAGTGTTAAATGTACTTGATGATACTTGGCTACTTGCACACTCATGTTGTTTCTGTAATGGTCAACGGCGACCCCCCCAAATCGATCAAATCACGTATCACTTTTTACTGTACATATAATTTCGCATACAATTTCAATACAATTTCACATACAATCTCACATACTACACCTCTTTTGGACCATTAATAGATAGACCTTCAATTCACCCCTCTCACCCCTCCTCTTCAACCCCTCCATAACACACCTACACCTACACCGACAGCGCACACACACACACACACACAATCATATCATATCATATCATATCAACACACACCTGCATCTGCATCTACACCCCCGATCCACCCACAAACCCTCAATGTCTCACTCCCATACAATCCGTTACATATAGTACAGTAATCTATACAGATACACACACACACACACATACACAGCAGAAATACCCGTCTCACCTCCCCCTCCACGCCACGAACACGCACTTTACCGCGCATATGCGAAGAAAATAAAAATATAAAAAATATGTCTTTACCCGCTGTCCACAACATAATATCCTCCTCAAATCCCCCTTCCCCCCCCAACCACCACCACGACGGGCACAGAACCCCGATAGACCTCAATCCCCCATACCACCACTTCCATCCCCTCACAAAGGAAATCCTCCCTCTACATACCAAACCTCCCCTCTAGTACGTACACAAGTACCCCCCCCCATAAAACCCTCCAATAGCACCACACCAACCCCCCAAGTCCCTTGGCTCCATCCCCCCGGGTTACGCACAAAAACCCACGCACCACGCACCACGCACCACCTACAACCCGCTTCCGCTTCCCACGGCGCCACGGCGGGCGCTACGGGTGTGTATCTTTGTCTGGGCTGCTTGGGCTCCTGCTGCTTCCGTCATTTCATGGCGTGTTGGGTTAGTTAACCCTTACGCGCGTGGGGGAGGGGAGGGGAGTAGGGTGGATTCTGGTATGTAGGTGTGTCTATATGGGGATGGATGAGGTGAGGTGGGAGGAGGGGAGGTGAGTGAGGATGTGATGTGGATATGAGGACGGCATCTCCTACCCGCGAATAGACTTCTATTTTCTACTATTTTTACTACTACAGATAATGCTCCATACATGCTCTACTGTACTTTGGTATGGTATATCCACACAACAGCTCACCCCACACCCACCACCACCACCAATCCACTCACAAGCCCACACAAAACACGTCTATCCCAACTACACTCCCCCTCCCCATTCGTCACGTTTCTCTCACCTCGCTCGCCGATAACTACGTGTGGGAGGACATCACGTGTCTCACCACCCAACCGGACAGTTCGTAAAACCTAAGACAGTCAAGTCGCACCGTGCAACCACAACGTGCAACCCACGCCTCACCTTCCCTTATATTCGTCCTCGGGTTCGGGAGCGGTGGGGGGGTACCAACGCTTCAGCTCGCTCGCGTGTGTTCCGTGTCACACTCCGCACGTACAGTTGGTACAGTTCGGACAATCCGCACCACGGGCTGTGGGTAGCCGGTTGGGTTCGCGAGAGTGGGCTGTCGAGTCGTGTCGAGTCGTGGCGCGCTGGAGTGCTGAAGTACTGTTGTGCGGCGGAGTGTGGTGTGGTGTGGTCTGTGGTGATGTACTCGAGTAGCGCGGGTGCGTAATATTACGAGTGTGGTGTTAGGAGTTGTTAGGAGATATTAGGAGGGTTAGGAGAGTTAGGAGTGCAGTAGTACACCTCCCAAGGTGCACCGCATCCCCGTCCATCCCAGCCCAGTTCACACCCCCCCAGCCACCTATCCCCAGTCACACTTCGTAATGCGAAAAGTCGCAGTTCCTAGTCCAGAAGGCATTTATTCCCCGTCCACGAAGCAGTTCATAGTTCCTAGTCCACAAAAGCGTGTCTTTCTCATTTCCACCCCCATCCTCTCACGGCATCCTCAATCCACAGCCCACAAAAGGATGTCCTTCCTCTTCAGTTCCACGCACCCACCCCCATCCTCCCACACGGCACCGCAGAACGGCTACACCACACCAAGGCGAACAGACCGACGAGCGGGGCGGAGCGCGGGATGCTGCATCCAGCAACCCGTGGGGTTTGTGTGTGTGTGCGATGTCGGACGAGCTGAGCTGAGCTGAGGCTGAGGTTGGTGCTGTGCTGTGCTGTGCTGTCGGTGAGATGTAGAGGTAGGGGGTCGGTGTGTGCTGAGCTGAGACAGTGCCCGCGCCGTGTCGTGTCGTCGATATGTGTAATGACCATCTGTACACGAAGGCGCCGGTGAGATGAGCTGAGACGGTGGGCCCATCGTCGATGTGTAATGACCATCTGTACACGAAGGCGCCGGTGAGATGAAGAGGGTCATGTCGTGGAGGCTCTCCCTTCCCTGTTTGTCCCCGTTTGTACAAGAGAGCGCTGCTGAGACGAGGGTCGTGTCGTGGAGATACTCCCCGTACCCCCATTCCTAATACCCTCCACTCAACCCAATCACCGCCTTCTGGACCAGGTTACGCAGTCCCCCTTCCTTCCTCTAACGCCACCCCTCTCACTCCCTCCCTCCCATCCCACGCCGCGCGCACAGCCTAGCTCACACCACACGCCCACCCACGGACTCACTCCACTCACTCAAGACGAATACTGCAACTCCACCCCCAAGCTCCTAAACGGCTGATCCCTACACCTCAAATCAAGCGTCGACCCAACACAAACAAGCAAATCCTTCACCCTGCCCTCCCACACCACTCCCACCCTAAGTTTCTCATCCACCCGCCCCTTGAACACCCCCGTCACCTCCCCCTTTCCCGGCTTATCGGCATTCGCTCGTCTCCCCATCGGCGCATCCGTAGGCGCAGGGGGGAACATCTCCTCCTCACTAAGCCAAGCAAGCTTAGCAGCCATGCTCCTCCCCCCCCTAACGGGCAATCTCACGCTCCGTCGCCAGAGCTCGCACCCGAGGACGAGTTCGCTCTCGTAGCTGTAGGCGTTGAACTCGAATCTACTGCACAGCGCCAGGTCCTCCCCAGCTTTAACAGCGTAGGTGGCGCTGAAATTGCCCATCAACGGGTTCAGGGTGAGCGTGGCAGTGAGAGGGATGCCGCGGTAGGCGGGCAGCGTGGCGAAGCGGCCGCCGAGACTGACGCCGCCGGATTTGTTGAGCGTGCCGTAGTAGGCTTCTGCGCCGGCGGAGAAGCGGCCGTGGATGCGATCTTCATTTGTGGGTGTCGCTGAGGCTGTGACGACGCCGGTGGGGGAGGTAGTTGAGGTTGAAGTGGAAGTGGTAGGGACGCGGGGATCAGGACCGAAATTGTACAGCCCCTTCAACCCGAGCAGGCCGCCATCGGTGGAGTACAGCGCTTCGGTGGAGTATTTGCCGACGTCGTGTTGGTGGAGGGCGAGGAGGGTGCCGCCGTTGCGGAGGCGCGAGGAGGAGACGGCGCTGATTTTGATCTGGGAGGTGGGGGAGAGGCGGCGCAGGTAGAGGGCTTCGAGCGTGCTTTGGGGGAGGTAGAGGCGGCCGTAGAGAAGGGTGGGTGGTTTGACGGTGTCTGTAGAAGATTGGTCGGAGGATGGCGGTGGCCATGTCGAGGGGGGGGAGGAGAGGTCTTGGATTTGTCGGTAGCCGCGGATTACATCGTGGAGGTTGAGACGGCCAGCTTGCTGGAAGGCGTCGGTGAGGGGGAGGGAGGTGTAGAGGTAGGAGAGCGAGCCATTGACGAGGCCGACGCTGCCGAGGGCGTAAGAGGTCGCAAAGTTAGGTGACGACAGTGACGATATATCAACGCGGAAGCCACGAGGGGTATCGAAGTCGAGGAGAGCTGGAGGGGGTTAGCATGGTCCGCTGGGCGCATAGGTCATGTAGCTCACCTCGAGACGTGGCCGTCAGGTTCGTGTAGTTATTCTCGTAGCTCCAACGCGACGCATTGTAAAAAGACTGCTGCACGAAATCCATAAACTCCAACATCGCCACAATCAATCCGCACAATACAGCTTCTCACCAGCACGCGTCGCCAAGAGACAATTAACTCTGATGCCGTCTCGGTCCCCCAGAAACCTAAACCCGCACAACCCGCACCAACCCCAACACGGCTAGCGCATCACACCGCCGCGGCAGAAAAGTCTCGATAGTGAAATCGATAGAAATCTCACAATCATATTTACGGAAAACCACCTCCCAAACCCCACCACCACACACACCCTCAACCACCGCCAGAATGCCTAAATCAAAGCGCGCGAAGGTGGTCCACCTGACCCAGGTCGACAAGAAGGGCAAGGAGCTCACGCTCAAGCTCTTCGCCAATGTCCAGGAGAGCATCGACAAGTACAAGTACATCTTCGTCTTCAGCGTCGACAACATGCGCAACACCTACCTGAAGAAAGTGCGCGCCGACCTCAGCGATTCTCGGTTAGTTCTCTCTATCCCTCCATCACTGTGCTGTCACTAACACCCCGCAGCCTCTTCTTCGGCAAGACAAAGGTCATGGCCAAAGCCCTCGGCTCCACCCCCGAAACCGCCTACCAGACCAACACGCACCTCCTCGCGCCCTACCTCGCCGGCAACGTCGGTCTCCTCTTCACCGATCGCAGCCCCGAGGACGTCAGCGCACATTTCGCCGCTAACACGCCTACTGATTTCGCCCGCGCCGGAACCCGCGCAACGCGCCGCTTCGCTATCCCAGAGGGGATCGTGTACTCGCTTGGCGGGGAGGTGGCTGCTGAGGACGATGTGCCGATGGCGCATGGTTTGGAGCCGGAGTTCAGGAGGTTGAACGTGCCGACGAGTCTGACTAAGGGGAAGATCACTCTGCAGAACGAGTATGAGGTGTGTCGCGAGGGACAGATGCTGGATAGTCGTCAGACGAGGCTATTGAAGCTGTTCGGCGTCGCGACGGCGGAGTTCAGGGTGCGTGTTGTTGCGTACTGGAGTGCGGAGAGTGGAACGGTTGAGGAGGTTGATGGGGAGGCGCCGGAGGCGATGGAGGAGTAGGGGTTCTTATGTGATGTGACTGGCTGGGCAGGCATGGGATGGGATTGCTGTAGCTATAGAGACCTACAGACTTCGGCGTTACGGGAGTTGTGATGAGGAAAAGTAATGAAATGACTTCAATACTGGCTTTGAGGTGTATCTTTTAGTGAGTAGATATCTATGAATCGATGAGTAGCACACATAGGGCAATATTAAATGAATATGGAAGGTACGATTTGACGCTACTGTTCGTTGAAAAAATAATATCATGTGTATCACCTGTTGAAAAAGGAAAATCGTCCAGAAATACAATTTCAGGGCGTGAAATATCAAAAAATAGGTTGTGGGGAAAGTGCGATACATCTATAGAGGGGTCGTAGTTACCCTTGTGCGTATATTTTGTGGTTTGTAGGTCGCTCCTTCCAAAAATAAAAAGGTAAAAAAATATATTAAGCGACGTGTGCAGGATTTGAACCTACGCGGCCGAAACCATATGATTTCTAGTCATACCCATTAACCACTCTGGCAACACGCCTTTTTTGATGGAAGGATCGACCCCCAATGACTAATGTATGCTAAAATGGCAATGCTCCTTCCCAGTTCCTGTCTGATTTGCTTATCGCACGTGCGCTGGCATTTATTTTGCGATCTACAAACGTTTTGGCAAAGGGTCCTCAAGGTGGAATCAAGTCCTCGGCCCATTAATACTCATAAGACACGAATAAACCAAGAGAGCAGGAGCAGCTGCGTGTCTCGAACCCTACGACACCATCATCTCCCCGACATAACCCCCTATCAACCTATACCAGCCGACACAGCCAGTCGCATCCAGAACTCCAACCAGCCAGGCACCAGGCACCATCCCACAACCTCCACAATGTCCTCTCAAGACTCTCCCCCACCTTCCCGCGAAACCATCGCGCGCCAGCGCTCCCTCCTCCGCTACACCTCCTTCGGCGCGCTCGTCATCTGCCCGCTGCTGATCGCACTACCGCCGCGCAAGATGGACGTCTACACCGTCGCGGCGCTGGCGTCGACGGGGTTGAGCGGGAACTACCTAGTGGGAGACTACACAGGGAGGACGATCGTCGATAGGGCGAAGTTTTCTGCAGCAGGGTTTATGGCTGAGAGGGCGGAGAAGAAGAGGCTACAGGAGAGGAAGACGATAGGAGAGGTGCTGGGGAGTGCGGCGGATAGTAGGCCCAAGGAGGGGTGGAAGGTGCAGAGGGATGAGAGGGAGAAAAAGGCGGTTGAAGAGGGGAAAGGGTATGGGGATTTGATTATGGATCAGATTTGGGATGTGTGGACTTGGGGGAAGGGGGATAAATAGGTGTGGATGGATGAAGAGCCTGTATGATCAGGGTTTATGACGACAATGAGCTGGAAGTGTATATTAGAGCTTGGCTCGGGATGGGATTATCTGGGGACAGATCTTGTAGTAATGTGTACAGTACGGAATATACCCTTCTCTTGTTATCAATGACATATACACTCCCTGTGCGAATATATACAGACATTGAAGCCAGGCAACAACCCGTAGCCACTTCCTCGATCAACATTAACCTCACGTAGCTCTCCGTCGTCTCTTCCTCTCCTCCTTCCCCTCCACCTCCGCCTCAGGCGACCCCCTCTTCTTCCCAAAACTCTCCCTCTTAACCCGCTTCTCCCTCTTCCTCTCGTCCACCTCGAGCGTGCTACTCCGCCTCCTCCTCTTCTTGCTTCCCTCTTTCATCTTCATCTTCATCTTCGCCCTCTCCTTCACTTTCAGCCGCGCCTCCACTTCCGCACGGAGATCATCAACCTCCACCTCCACCTCTCTCAGGGGCGTCGCCCGCTCCACCCTCATCTTCTTGCCTCCCTGCACCGGCACAGAATGCGATGCAGTCCCGCTCTCCTCTCCGCTCGGGCTTGGGCTAGGGCTCAACAGATCCGCCTCCTCTTCTTCTCCTGCATTCCTTCGCTTCGCGCCAGGCTCCCTCAAGACCTCCGACCCGCCGCTGCGACGCCGTTTCGTGCTGCTCTCCACGCCGCCCACTTGTCCTAGCATCTCCCTCGTCTGTGTCAGGAATTTAGAGATCGTCTCGTGTCGCGCCGAGGCCGGCGGTGAGGTCTTGAGGATCGCAGAAAGGATGCGCGAGTGAGATGTTAGGAGGGTATGGTGTTGGTGTATAATCTGCGATTGTGTTAACCGGGGGAATTGCGAAGAGCTTCGGGGAGGTAACGCACCTCTGTCCACCAGTCGTCAGAAGTTTCATCTTGAGCTGGCCCCTTCTGGTCGTGCTGGCCAGTCTGTGCATTATCCTGGTCGCTTTTGCGTTTCCGATGTGCTTTCTTGACTGGGATTATTGGTCGTTGAGGAAGTGCCATTGAGTCTGTCATTTCGGGCGTAATTTTGAGCAAAGGCAGAACACTGTGTGCCGCCCGGGAACAATACAAGCCTTTGGGTGTGGAAAAGACACGGATGGAGGGTTGGAGGTTGTCCTCGAGTTTTGTTATCCTTATCGGCTCTTAATTTGGAAGGAACCAGGGCCATCGGTAGTTCCTTCCTGACACCCCTCTTGGCACATAGACCACAACTCACCGAATAGTCCATATCACCAACTAACTGAGCTACCCACGGAAAACGAACACCTACACTATTAACTTCTATTTAAAGCTGCTAGATTATTATTTTATTATTTTTGCCGCCTAGGGATACTAGTTTCGAGGTAACAGACTTCAGCCAACATATAAACGAATTTTAATTGATCTACAAAATATAATCCGACGAATAAAATGCGGGTTATCATACGAAAAAAAATATATAGATCGAAATAGTATTTTTTAGCCCTTTATTTCAATATAAAGCCACATATTTGCCCAATCATTTTAATAGCCACCACCTACTTGTAGAAGTTCCGTTGAATCAGGAGAGTTAGGACCCTGAAAAGCCAACCAAGATGCTTCCAACAGACGTGATATCAGGATACAAGACTCACGAGCCAAGATAGAGCAGGAGATGAAACATATTGGGGTTATGGATCTTAAAAAACGCTTCCATGTTCGCCTCAATCATACGCGTCTCCTGAAGTTTGTATGATAGCATTTATCCCCCTCCCCCCCTTCACCTGTCCTCATTTGGGGTTGTTATATGTGGTGTATATACCAACCTACGAGAAGAATAATAACATACGACCATAAACTCAAGAGAATGCTAGAACTGTTTAACAACTTCACCATCAAGACTCAGCCTTCTCTAAAGCCACCCTCATTGCCACCTCCAACTGATCATCCGACGACGTTGAGCGGAATTATAAAGCAAATGCTCCTAGCAGGTTCAGAAGCTCTCCGGTATCAAGACGCTCTCGCAACTATGGACACCAAGTTCAACATCTAGAATTGTCTCTAGGTGCAGTTCGAAGACATCCGCTTCAGACCGAGAGTTCATTCAGAACTGACGCTGCTAGATTACTTTCACACGAACCATATACCATGTAGTCGAACATGTTGGAGATCGGAAGGCTCGTTAAGTGGATTGTAAACCGCATTCCGTGGGTCGTCCTTGTAGCGCTCTACAATCTGCCCCCAGAGCTCTATTGTTCTGTTTGTAAGCTATTGCATCAAATCATGTCTCTATTGTCCTACTCACTAGCTTGACCTTCAAAACTCTAGAGCTCATATCGTCCTCAGAGTGGTAGTAGTTGAAGTGAATTTGAACGTAGTTGAGCCTGCTGCTCGCAAGATATTTGGCATCGGCTTCCGTGACGAAATACTCGAGAAACTTTTCAATCGAAGCTTGGTGTTACGACTCATGACCGGGAAAGCTTATGACGAACTTGCCCATGATGAAATTCCCCATGATGCTCCAAGGTTAGAAAGAGGCACTGCTGGTTGTCTCGCAATCCCGAACACCGTACTTCATTTGTCCCGAAAGCGAGAATGATTGCGCTTCCATTGCCGTCAACAATGGGCAATCCTTTGACCTTCAAAGTGCCTGCCTCAGTCTAAACCCCCGACAATCATAACCGATATCGACAGAATGGATTCCCATAAACATAATGACCTGCTTAGTGCCGGCAATCAGCCAATCAACTATTGAGGATTCCGGCAAGACCGTCAACCAATCGTTGTCGTCGGCTACAACAACACCGAGCCCATATTGTCTAGTCTAGAATGCTTTTTTGGGCTTGCCACATGCTTTTGGAAGCCGCTTAGCTCGTGTTATTATCTTCCGAGTCCTAGTTTCTCTGCTCTCCACCATGCAGCTGTCCACTTCAGTTAAATTGCCACAGCGGGTTAACAAAAGTTATTCAACCTTGGTCCACGCGGCTCTCCGCAACGAGACCACATTTCCCCGCAAGGAAACCCTATGATTCCCCGCAAGGAGGCCATAGTTCCCCGCATGGAGACCTTAGCAGTCCCCGCACTGAGGATCCGGGGAGTGCCGTCTTGGTATGTATCTGGGGATAGTATATAAATCTTTCGATATGCCACTTTCAGAAACACTTCATTCAGGCTTTTATCTCCATTCGCAATCCTACAACAACACAGACACCCAACGATTTAAACTCTCTTCGGCCATTGCCTTCTTATTTGAAGAGCCATGACGAAGCCAGAACCCGCCAGCGATGTCGAGCAGTCGGCCAATCGACCATGTCCAGGGTCGAGTCGTGCAACACCAGGAGCGCAACCAAACCTATATGCAAACCTTTCGTAAGGATCCATGGCTCCTATTCTGGATTGGCGTTATGCTTTGGACTGTTATCGTACGCGGGTTCGAAAACGGTTCCTCGGGCAATGTTATTGCTATCGCCGTGTTCAAAAAGACTTTCGGCGAACAACTAGTCACCGGCGAATGGTTCATCGCGACAAAGTGGCAATCGGCATTGAGCGGTGGCTCTAATGCAGCTCAAATAGTTGGCACTTGGCTTGCGTCTTGGGCTGCAGATAAATACGGAACTAAGCCAGTTATGATTGCGACAGCTCTTCTCAATATCTCGTCAATCGCCGTCGAATTTAGCGCAATCTCCATTGAGATGTTTTTTGCTGGAAAGATGCTCAACTTTGTGGCCATCGGAGCTCTCCTCACTCTTTGCACGACCTACATCTCAGAAATCGCTCCCCTAGCAATTCGATCCTCAGCCATCGGTTTCTGCAACCTCGCCCAATGCCTCGGCCCTTTCATGGTAGCTATTATGGTTTATTTCACACAGGGTTGGACAACAGAGTGGTCCTGGAAATGTGTGATTGCTGCTCAGTGGGGATTTGCTGGCGTGGCTTTTATTGGACACATTTTCATGCCCGAATCGCCAGTTTTTCTTATCCGAAAGGGCCGGTTCGAGGATGCTCGGAAGGTATTACGTCGTTTGTACGCCAATCCCCAGGATGCCGACGGGCATTTTGAACAAATCAAATTGACCCTAGAAGAGGCAGAAACTAAAGAGAATGGCGGATCTTACATCGAATGTTTCAGAGGCACCAACTTACGGCGCACCTTGATCGCCATTATGGTCTTTCTTTCTGAGCCTATGTCAGGTCTTGGATTCGTCCAAAGCTATGGTGCTCTGATGTACCAGTTTCTAGGTATTACGGATCAGAAGTCATTTGCCATATCTATTGGCGCACAGATTCTATCAATGGCTGGTGCTACATTTGCCTTCGTTTTGGCTGACCTTTGGGGTCGACGACCGATGTACATTTTCGGCTGCACCAGTCTCAGTATCTTACTGATATGTATGGGAATTTCGGGTTCGATTTCGGGTGTGCCTGCTACAACTGCTTCTGTTGGGTTCCTAACCATGTACAATTTTTTCTTCAACATTGGTGTTGGCTCAACAGTCTACGCCATTGCTGGAGAAGTCCCGACATCAGTCTTACGCGGAAAGACCGTCGCTATCACTCTATCGACCGCAGCTGCTGCCAATACCTTTTGGTCTTTCGTTTCACCCTACATGTTTAACCCGGATTACGCAAATCTCAAGGCCAAGATTGGGTTTGTTTTTGGAGCCTTCATGATCTTCTTCACTATAATGGCCTGGTTTTGGGTTCCAGAGACGCGCATGCGAACCTATGAGGAGCTAGACGAGTTGTTCATGAACCGTGTCCCCGGTCGCCAATTCCGTCATTACGAGACCGTTGCAGAACAACGCGCTGGAGAGGCCTATAATATCGAAAAAAAGAACAATGTGGTTCACGATGAATAATGATGAAGCTAAGGAAGTCTTCAGTGTGAAGAGTAGCTAGCTTAAAGTCATGGATTGTTCTAAATATAATCTGTTACACAGTATGTAAAAGCCACCTGAATCCTTGAATTGCATCATTTACAAACTTCTTACTTATTTTCAGTTCGGGGAATGCAGCATTAAAAGCATGAGGTACACCCGGATAAAAGTCGAGTTTGGTCTTGACGGAACCGTTTTGTCGTAGAAGTTTCTCAAATATCAATGCATCGTCCCGTAAAACATCGAGCCCACAAGCCTGTAAATACGTAACAGGGAAAGTTTTGAGATCGGTATCCCAGAAAAGGACCGAGAACAAGGGATCTTTAGGAGGCGGGTTGTACTCATTAATAAGCATCGAGATAGCTTGTCGCGAAAGGATAGCTGCATTCCTATTATCTTCCATTGCGCGGTACTCGGCCCGGTATTGCTCCGGAACAGCCTCAGGGTGTATGAGGAGAGGCACTCCTAGATGCACTCCTGTAATTTCGTGGTTCCCCATGCGCTGGTCGCTAGCAAGATGGGCAACCACTGCAGCTAAATTGGCACCGGCACTTCCCCCGCCAATAATAAACCCCTTTTTGATGTCCCCTCCGAGGCTGGATGCATTCGAAAATATCTGGGAATGTTAAGTCGGGATTCTAGGTTGGGGGCCAATAATCTTACCCATTGTAGAGCGTCCCAGCAGTCATTGATCGCTATAGGAAAGCGCCATTCCGGTGCGAGTCGATAATCAACACTGACAATGATAGTATCGACCTCTTCTGACACTCGCCGACAAAATGTCTCGTCGCTGTCCAAATCTCCCAAACAGAAGCCGCCTCCATGATACCATACGATCACCGGCAATCCACATCCTGTAGTAAAATTTGAAGGCCGATAAACACGAATCAGTATACTCTCGTCGTCGCGAGTTGAGATAGCAATATCCTCTGTAGTTCCTGCCCACTCTTCTAATCCAGCAAGCCATTCAGTTTTGCTATTTGCTGCCATTGCACGGATGTCTTGTATATTTCCGGTGACATCATGACTTCGTGTGGCAGAGGCCAGTGCCTATCACTGTCAGTATGTCTGTAAGAGCGGAGCCTCATGTGCAAGTGCCTTACTGCTTCGAATTCTGGGTCCATGGTCGCAGGAGTCTCAAAGTAGGACGGGATACTCTTAAAACAACATTAAGCACCAGTTTGCAGAGCAGGAGGAGTTTTGTGCTATCGGAGGAATGGAAATAACACCAAGGATAACAATGGGCTCGCTTTAAGATATGTCCCAGCCCAACCATGAATAGCCTAGTTGCCATTTAAGCTACTATATATAGTTTAACCTTTAGACTTTAATTTTGTAGAATATAGAACGCTTTATACTTATATAGTACCTTTTGTAGCCTTTAAAGGATACTATTGACGTGATTATATCTTATACATTTTAAGCAATATTAAGAACCCTAAGTAATCAAAGTTATAGAGAAGTGTTTGAAGAACATGTCTTCATTAATAAGTTATATTAAGTTTCGTTCAAAAGAGGCATTCTCATTCGCGACTAGGCTGGTGTAGGCCGGCCCATTCACGAATAGCGAAATTTGTATAGGGGAATTCGTAGTTGGGCCGGCCAATTCGCGAATCCGACTTATTCGCGGTTGGGCCGGAACAGATATCAACCTGTTGTGGCACATCCCGAGTCATGTCCGCCATCTCTTTGTCGCGCTCGAGGACGTTTTGCACGAAGGCGGGGTTAACTTGACTGCCTAGCGGCACTAAACCTTAATTTGGGTCTGGCCATTCCAGCCAAGACTAGACCAGACTCATCTTGGCAGACCATTGAACCATAAATTATGGGGCTAGTGCCGGGAATCAGCCAATATAAAGGTAAGAATCCCGGACTGGCGTTGCTTGTGCAAGTTACTAACCAATATTTATGGGGCTCACGCCGGGAATCAGCCAATCTAAAGGTAAGGATCCCGGATGACGTTCCGAGTGTTAGCTACCGCGTGGATAGGAAAGCTAAGAAATACTCAGATCGTGCAAGACCCAGTTAGGCTTCCTATTATCCTCGCCTCATTAAAGCGGCGCCGCCTGGTTCAGCTGAAGCGAACCCCATACCCCATGATCCGCTAGGACTCTCATACGCAGCTGCGCTACTCGGTCAAATATGTCCCATAAACAACTACCTTCGTGACAGGTCCTGCCGAGAGCGCTTGCATTATGTCCACTCTGTTCTTTTCAAGCACCTCACCTCCATGAACCACATTCATGAAGATACACCCCCGACACCTTTACGAGAATACAGCATTGAAAATGACTCGAATTTTGGATATTCGTTTTGAACACCGCCAAAGCCCAACCATTGGGATTGGAGAAGCTTCCCCACGCCTTTCATGGAGATTTGAAGGCGATGAACCGAATTGGGTTCAGACTGTCTACCACCTCGAAATTTCACGAAAGGGTGGCCGTCCTGAGATATTCGAGGTGCGGTCTCCTCAATCAGTTCTGGTTCCTTGGCCGACCGAACGACTCAATTCGCGTGAACAATGTCGAGTCAGAGTCCGTGCCACATGTGAGCATTTGAACTCGTCGACGCCCTGGTCAGACACCGCTATCGTGGAGGCGGGTCTACTCCAGGTCGAACAGTGGAATGCATCCCTTATTCAGCCCGAGATCTCAAAAGCTGATGAGCCCAATCGTCCTGTGATCTTTCGGGACTTGATAACGATCCAATCCCCTGTCCGGTCAGGACGGCTGTATATTAGCGCTCAAGGCATATACGAAGCCCGGATCAATGGCCAACAAGTTGGTGATGATGTTCTAGCCCCCGGATGGACATCATACTCGCATAGACTCATTTATCAGACCTACGATATCACAGAGTTGTTCAAAGTCGACGGCCCGAATGATTTGACTATCTATGTTGGTCCGGGCTGGTTCTGTGGAAGGTTGGGGTTTCATGGGGGACAAAGCAACATGTACGGCGAACGAGTGGGTACCATTGCCCAACTAGTCCTAGAACTAGAGAACGGCAACGTGTTAACCACTGGCACTGGTGAGCACTGGAAGTATACTTTCGGAGCATACCTCTCTGCTGAGCTTTATGATGGAGTAGTTTACGATGCAAATAAGGAACCATCATCCAAGTCAACATGGGAGTCGGTGCGAGTGCGACCCCCCCCACAAAATTTATTTTCTCCCAGCGGTCCTCCTATTAGAAGAACCCAGACACTTACCCCAATCTCGATATTCAAATCTCCATTAGGCAAAACAATCGTGGACTTCGGGCAAAACGTTGTTGGCTGGGTACGCCTAAAAGCAGAGGGACCAGCCGGTACTGTCATTCACCTGCACATACGGAGGTCCTTGAAGATGGCGAAGTTGCAACGCGACCGCTGCGAGATGCGAAGGCATGCGATACTATAATGCTCTCTGGCAACTCGATCATATGGGAACCCAAATTTACTTTCCATGGGTTTCGGTACGTGCAGGTGGATGGTTACCCCGGAGAACTGTCATTCGACGCCATTGCTGGTGTAGTCGTGGGCACAGACATGCACAGAATCGGTTATTTCTCGAGCTCTAACAAGTTGCTGAATAAACTACACGAAAATGTGGTTTGGTCTATGAGGGGCAACTTTCTAAGTATTCCCACGGATTGCCCTCAGCGTGACGAAAGACTCGGTTGGACAGGAGATATAAACATCTTCGCAGAAACGGCCAATTTTCTATATGACACGACAGGATTTCTGAACTCCTGGCTAGAGGATCTCAAGTGTGAACAGAACAATGGCATTGTACCACTCGTTGTTCCAAATATCCTCGAGGTATTTGCCAAGGAGCCGCATGCTATATGGGGGGATGTTGCGGTCATGTTGCCATGGGCTCTCTTTAACGCTTTGGGACTATCGCGCGGCCTGGAAGCTAGGAGACTGGCTAGATCCTGCCGCTCCCCCAGATGACCCTGGAAATGCAACTACGGATCCCGACCTTGTCTCTGACGCTTTTCTTGTTCACACCACAACACTTATGGCAACCATTTGCGCAGAATTGGGAAAGCAAGAGTCACACGAGATGTACAAAGAGGAATCTCGCAAGTTGCATAGCGCGTTTTCTCATAAATATATTACTGCAGCAGGTCGTTTAGCGTCGGATACTCAAACCGCGTTTACACTTGCTATCCACTTTGGTCTATTCCAAAACCGTGCGCAAGAGGAGGAGGCCAGAGATAGACTTGAGCTCCTTATCCGTGGGGTCAGCCGCTTTAAGATTGCAACTGGCTTCGCTGGTACTCCTTATGTCGGTCACGCTCTGACCAAAGTCGGACTTTCGAATCTCTTTTACCGAATGCTGCTGCACCGCAAGAACCCAAGCTGGCTATTTCCAGTGTCAATTGGTGCTACAACGATCTGGGAGAGATGGGACAGTATGTTGCCAAATGGCAAGATCAACCCAGGAGAGATGACCAGCTTCAACCACTATGCTTTGGGTTCGGTCGCAAGCTGGATGCACCGCAACATTCTCGGCCTCCGACCTTTAGAAGTCGGCTGGCGAGTCTTTGCTATAGAGCCAATTCCAGGAGGTGGGCTTACGTCTGCTGAAGGGAGCTTCATGAGCCCGTATGGAGATTGCAGAATGCGTTGGGCAATCACAGATGGAACAAAGCCAGGGGTTAAAGACTTCAAATTGTCCGTTGTTGTGCCACCAAATTCAAAAGCCGAGGTAAAGCTTCCAGGGACCGAAGATGTAATAAAGGTTGGGTCTGGAAAGTATGATTGGACCGTATCGTTTGTACCTGAGGAATGGCCTCCAAGGGCAATTTACCCACCGACGATGGAACCAGAAGACGATTTGCCAGAGGACACTGAACTTGATCTTCAGACATAGCGATTAGAATAAACCATATACCACGAGGCCAGCGGTGGTGATGCGTAGTGAAAGAAAGGAGGTATTAATATGACGAATGTACATAGCCACCGCCATAAACAGTTGCCCCAATCTTTATTTGGGACTTTTAGCTCTCGACTACACTATACCTGTCTTCGGAATCTCAACTAAATGAAGCTACGTGATACCACCTTTGCTAAGAATAGACATCAGTAGTTGCTATGTGTGAAAACGTTAATAACGTGCCTTGCAAGAACCGGCTACATATGGTGCAGATTACTGCCTAATCAGGTGCAGCAATTTTGATTTGGGGTTTCTCTTGGTATTATATCTTTAGAATTTCATGATATACTTATCGAGCACAATAACAGACTGTGTATCATTGCTGCAGCTACTTAGACTACAGAATTGAGTATTGAGCCCATTGTAGTTATTCCTACTTTTATCTAACCACGAGTGTTTATTAATATATAAAAGACACCTGATTAAAGATCAATTCGCAAGGTTCTAACTGTAACTAAACTTTTCTAAGTCTAGGTGCCTTTATTGCTATAAAATAGATTCACATCACTGTACGTTTTGCTTCTTCTTTTAAGCTGACGTGTACGGTATAACGATATTGCCTCAAATACTTTGTCAATACTGTGACACATTTAATTCCTCTAATGAGTGAAATTCCCTTTTTTGTTTCACTTTTTCAGTTGATGGCTTTCACTCGTCACTAACTCTTTAAAATACGCCAGCAATTATCATATCCGCATACATTAAGTGGAACCCTACAGGCTGCTTTGATTTTGCTGCTCTACACGCGTCGAACTTTTTATCTTTTTTATAAGAAAAAGAAGCTAGATATTCTGAAAGCATGACAAGGTCTAGTTTTATGGTAAACTTTCATATCGGAATGACTTAGTAAGATTAAGCCACGAAACCTAGCCTACTTGCCAATACGCGGACATGACATCCTGAATTGTGCGACTTCTTTGACCCAATCCAGAATCGTAAACTTCTGGGAATGTAGAAGTCGACACTTCGCATTTATCTTTCTCATCTAGTGTCTTTCCATACTCCTGAAGAAATTTGACCATCCATTTATCAAAGCGATGCGTATTGCGCGTGGTTGACCTCACACAGTTTTTCAGAAATACAGCGAGCCGATCGATCTGGTGTGCCATTAGATCAATAAAGTTTAAGGGATCAACAACACCAACCATTAATTCAACGCTGGGCCAGTATACGCGCAATTCCACAAGCGCTTCCATATTCGATTCAAGTCGAGTCATTGTGTCTGAAAGCTCACTCGCATCCCCAAAAACATAAGTATGAAGTAGAACTGCCGATGAGACAATAGTAATATGAGCGATAATATTATGGAGGGCTTTCGCTTGCTTATGCTCTCGGGAGAGCTTTAGTATTTCGCAAAACTTTCGTGCGTGTAACTTGCAGCGGTCGGCATAGGCGTTTCCATTCAGAGTCGGGGGCCGATTCTGGTCAAGATACTGAAAGAAGAGGAGCATACAATAGTACTGGTATCCGAGGTGAAACCCAGTAAAGAGTCTACCTGTAAAGCGTAAGCCCAAGGTCTCACGGGGGTCCAGGGAACCAGGTCAGGAGGCAGGAAGGTATCGTATTCAGTAAGCACAATAGGTCTACGTATATACAGCGACTATTGACTGAAGGTCTTCCTCTGAAGCCTTCAGCCCCTTTTATCCAGGAACCGGTTGCCCTAGTTTGCCGAGCCCTGCCGGCGGCTCCACCGCCAGGGCCCTGAGAGTTGGCCTCACGTGCCACCACGTGAGGCCGGCCTTACACTACCTAATCCACGATCTGCGTTTATCACCAAGTTTTCAGCAGAAAACAGTATCTCTGGTTCGAAACTTTCTTCACAGGCTTGGAGTCGGACCGCCAGCCTATCAACGGTAGTCTCGATAAATTCTTCATCCCATTCGGTGATCACGACTAGATACCTGATAAGGTCTTGTATCTCTTTGTAGACTTCGACCATAGCTAGCATGTGACTCCAAATTCCCGGGCGCCACTCGGTGTCGGTAATATCCTCATCTTTGGGGCGTAAATTGAAAAATATCAACTCATCAACGGGCATTCTTGGGCGGCAGTCGGCCATGGTAAGTTGTCGTGAGATGCTGGAACCGCCACTCGACCATATGTCAACGAGAAAACATGTCCACCATACCCGCCTCGCGGTTTCTCGTGTCAGTCCATCTTCCACATCACTAGTAGAGGCAAGATCAAGAATCAGAGCCATTCGAATAGCAAGTGCTACGCAAGATTAGCATTGAAAATCAAGGTAATTGGATGGGCGAATGGAGTGGTCAAAAATAACTACCATAGTACAGTGATTCCGCCTTCGAATCCGAGTCAGCTAGGCATATGTTGGCAATTATCACACAGGCCTGAATATTCTCGATGCAGACATGCTCAAGATCTGCCTTGAAACTGTCCTTTGCTGCCTTTGCATATATTGGCCCGCGGGCCCTGATTTCGGATTTCTCGGCAAATCTATCGTTAAGTTTAGTATGTGCAAGCTGGCTTCACGAATGGCTTGGTTACCGGGCAGACAGTCCAATCATGCTTAGGAGCACTGTACGTGAGACAGTTCCATCCACGATACTTTCTTTGAGCGACGGCTCATGGAACAGAGTGTGAGGCTTGTCATGGATGTAATCAAAATATAAGTCTGCAAGATAGATAATCTCTTCTGAATAGGGCGGTTGTATAGCGTCACATAGCGCTGTAGATAGAGAATGGGCCATAGGTTGACGTTGACGAAGACTGGCCTGGTTCGAACATGGTAAGTTTCTTTTAATGCAAGGGTTACACAAGTCCCCTATCCGTGCCGACCTGCATTTGCGTTTCCCTGTTCGACATTGCGAGCAAGCTGTGCTTATTTTCATAGTGGGATATAAACATAAGTACTGTTGGCATCTAAAGTATAGGTAACTTCGAAATCGCCAGTAGTTGTAAACTACGTAACGTTGAAATATGGACACGTGACCCAGTTACCGAGTCACCGTTGTTGGAAATTCTGGGGGAAGAGCGTGGTATTCCGGAATTTTAGCTTGACTTGGCGAAAATCCCCAACTAATCCCATGAGCTGGCGCACTGCTAGCTGCCACCTGAGCTCCTCATAACAGACCAAAACGAGCGGTCAAAGACTGAGGGTTTTGGCGATGCCCCCAGAATTCCTACGTAGGCCCATTAGATAGTTAGATAATTTTCCAAATCCCTAAAACAATAAACCAGCTGTCTAGAGCTTGGCAATCACGCCCTGAAGCCCTTTAAGCTTGGTTTATCGTACTCATGGTTGGTTTCTGTGAAGTGGTATCAATGCCCTGAAATTATGCTGTAGGATTACTACGACTGCAGCTACGGGTGCAGAAGCGACCTGGTACTTGGCACTGTGGTAGAAGCGACCCACACCCGCGCCCCCCTTCGGCTCGGTATAACTTACCGCCAGGGGAACACCCATTGCTTATGGGCGGCCAATCAGTCCAGTGGAGTTTCGGTGGTAGTTCTCACCTACACTCCGAAACCGGTACTCAACATTGTTATTTGTAATTTACTAGCACGCAATTTTAAACGATAACTTACGTCTTGTGGACAGCACCTTGTTTTAAAACTCTCAACTTAGCAACAGGTCGAAATGGCACCCAAGCTTCTATACCGCAACGCCCTAAACACAGCATCCGACGTTGCTACCTGGATAGCTGAGGGTCCTGTCAAAACAACATCCTCATTGTCAAAAGATGGCGGAGCAGTGGAGCTATCTTCCTCAGGTAGCTTTGATGACCACTTTACATTCTGGTGCCCCGAGATTTTTCCCTCCAACATCCGTATAATCTGGGACTTCAGCCCCATCTCTGAGCCTGGTCTGGCTATGCTCTTTTTCTGCGCCTCCGCCATCTCCTCTTCCGAAACCAACCCTGACGCGTCCATCTTCTCGCCTTCTCTCTCTCTAAGAAGCGGCTCCTACCCGCAATATCACTCCAGCGATATCAGTACCCTTCATGTCTCCTACTTCCGTCGCCGCTGGGAGAACGAACGCGCTTTCCACACCTGCAACCTGCGCAAGAGCCCAGGATTTCATCTTGTAGCCCAGGGCGCCGATCCGTTACCACCGGTTGTGGATGCCCGCGAGTCTTTCTACCGGATCGAAGTGGTGAAGGATGGGAAGAATGTAAAGTTTTCTATTGATGGATTAGAGTTGTTTAAATGGGTGGATGAGGAGGATGGGACGACCGGACCGGTAGTAGAGAGTGGAAGAATTGGGTTTAGGCAGATGGCACCGTTAGTGGCGAGGTATAGGAATCTAGAGGTTTGGGAGCTGTGAAGTAGTTTATATTTTCAGTATTCCGAGCTTTGAGCATGTAGCTACGTCATTTGTCATAGCTCATACTGATATAAAAAAGCCGCCACTTTGTAGACGAGGAGAATTACAAAGATTCGTCAAAAAGGGTGTATCCAAAGAGCAGATCAGTCAACGACCAGCTTACTCCGAAACAGTTTATATTGTGAGATCGACTTTTTTGCTTTTAAAGTCCCGTGCCTTAATCTAGTTTTTAAGAATGATATGAACCTCAGCTATACCTGATCTTCGATTATTGTTCCTGTAGCAACATCCACCCTAGCCTTGCTGAAATCTCTTGCCTTGACGTTGTTCTTGAACAGGATATCTATTTCGAGGAATGTACGACCCTTCGTTTCTGGTACGCGGTAATAAGCCCAAATAAGAATAAACAGCATCAGCCCACCCCAGAAAAAGCCCATCTTAGCCCCCCAATTCCAGGCGGTGACTTGTATCATTTGAGGATTTAGCTGACCCTTAATGATTGCAACTAAATTGTAAACTGCGCGAGCAACAACAACACTCTTCGCGCGCAGGATACCAGACGGAATTTCAGTGACAATAGTATAAATAATAGAGCCGATCGTCATAAAGTACACAAAATACTGAACCAGGAGGATACTTCCAATAGCATAGGCAATGTTTGGGTGGTTTGCGGTACTCTTGATGCCCATAAAACCGATGATAAAGGTTGTAATGGTCATAAACGAAACGCCCCATAGTAGAAGTGTTCTTCGACCCACTCTAGAGATGAGATACCAGGCAATGAAGACACCGACAATTGCTAAAGCGTATTCACCACAGCCAAAGTCAAAGGACGTTGTAGATGGGAGACCTGCTTGCTCCAAGAAGTAGATGATATAACCTACGAGAGCAGAAGTGATAACTTGGATGACGTATGTAAAAGCCGTAATCTCGGTCCTTCGGCGCTCGACGCCTTTGAATAAGCTCCAGTAGGAGGCCGATGCCTTCATTTCGGCCTCGACTTGATTTGTATATATCATCATAGAAAGGGTGTTCGTAATTTCGTCATCCGAGCTGCGGGCCGATAGTTTCTTCAATGTTCTAGTCGCCTCATCAAATTGCCCTTTTCGCACGAGCCACCATGGAGATTCGGGTGCCAGGAATATACCGATGGCGAGGGGAATTGGAAATATCCATTGCAAAGCAAAAGGAATTTTGTATGCTTTGGCGCCATCCAAAGTAAGGCAGCCTCGCAACACAGCGGTACCGATCAGATATCCGATACTCCAGAACATCGAAACAAGTGAGGTAAGGTAAGGCCGCAAAACGTCTGGACAGACTTCGGCAGCATAAGTCGTAGTAAGTGTTTGAAAGGCACCCCATGGTACGCCAAGAAGGATCTCGGCGCCAAGGTACATATAAATATCCGTAGCAAAGAATTGTATGAAAATAAAGCCTATCATAGATACGAGGCATCCGATCATGACCCAGCGATATCCAACCCACTGAACAAACAGACCACAGACGAGTAATCCAATAATTTCGCCAGCCTGTGTACCATTGCCAATAGCAGATTGTATTTCGGCAGGAATTTCGTACTTTCCTGCCTTTATGCGAACGCCGTACCTCTCTTGGAATGCCGGAAAGGCAATGAACCCACTGATAAAGGCGTGGTCGAAACCCTCCATAATAACCGCTGCGGAGAACCAAATAGACCAAAAAATAGCTAGGGGGTATTTGTGAATTCCCTCCCTTAAGGTCATATTATGTTCATGGTCAACAGCCTGTTCGGTGTCTTTCAGAATGTCTTCAGGACGAACATTCTGCTGCTCTTCGTCCTTTTCAAAGGCTGTCGAAATTACAGGAGCCCCGCTCACTGCCACTCCGCCTTTCGTAACACCGGTCATCGTGAGATGTTTTGGTTGGGACCGTGTTGTTGGTGGAGGTAGAGACTGCCCGCTTCGCTGCTGCTTTATAAGTTGTTGAGGATGTTGCATTGTAAAATAAGAAGTGCTTCAAAATAAACAAGCTTTTATATATACCCCTCAACCAAGGTCGCGCAATAGAACAACTTGATTCTAATTTGTGGAGATGATAATATTATCATTCGTATAGTATTACAAACCACCGTAACGCTGTATTCCGTATTTGCCGGTTTATCCACCCCTAATCATGATACCAGCCAGGGTCCACGTAAATCCGCGTTAATACTTACATACGCGTTCAAGAGCTATAGAACTACGCCGGTGGGGTTGATAAAATAGTAACATGATAAATCCGGACGACTACGGCCTAATTAAGTAATCCGTAAAGGCATATTCTACTAATGTAGCTACTGTAATTACTATATATAATATAATTCTTAGCTAGTTTGTGAATGGTAGTTATCGTTATCTGGCACGCAATTGACTCTAGCGATAGCGCCATAGTTAAAAAAAATGTCGTGACAACAGCCAAAGGCTGGGGATCGGTAATGGCTTATTGAGGGATCGTACTGCTCGCTATATTTACCACCGGAGTATCAGTGGTGCAGGGACTCCGAGCAGACCGGTGATCGCTACATTACCTACCGATTAGCAAGTGATACTGGCCGTCGGTTCCTAGTCTAGGCACAGAGGGGGCATAAATGAAAACATTAATCTTACAAGCGCGTTCTATCCACTATCGGCGACTGGCAAAAGTCGACAGGAATTCCATTTGGCTTTTGTTAGTGTCTTCTCTACCTGCCCACTTCTTATCCTCGAAGTCCCCCCCCCTACCTACCTGCACTTTCTTGCCCTCGAAGTTTAAAAGCATGCTGGCATTCAGGAAAAAAAGATGTCAGTAGAAAATGTGCGGTGGCTCACCAAAAATGGCCGTGCGACTCTGCGAAATGGAGTATCATCTGGGAGTCTCATCATCTGGCATGCTGTGGCCAAAAGGTCTCTATCAGCATGGTCAGACTTTTATAATCACGGAAAACAGTCATGAGGATCTACTACATTGCTGAGAACTCGCTCTATGGCAGATGGATCCCTGAAATTGATAGAACACTTTGTTAGTGGATATATTGGTTACACCGACATTTGTACCGTGAAGGGAGATTCCCACAAACCCATAAGAAATGGTAGAACTATCGATAGGAGCCCCCCAAATATTTGCATATCGACAGGTTTTGGGCTGGTAGGGTTTATGTGTGATAAATTGTAAGCATAATGGATGTGCAAGTTGTTGAGTGGTGTTATGTCGTGAGGTGATGAGTCTCATCTCGGGGGTGGTCGCTTCCTCTGAAGATCAACCGTTGGATCGGATCGGATCCGCTTCTTCGCTTGGCTCCCTTCACACACAGTTTCACCAATTTCAATGAAAGGTATGCCGCCCATCGAGATTCTAACGGCAAGTGCAGTATGTTCGAAGTTCGAGACGCGCGATTAATCTTGCATTTACACGTTTTATACTGCCAACATTATGGTGACATCAACGATAGGGAGAAGATGAATGTAGGGGACCAACAGCGAGTCTAGGCGTTCTGGCCCTGGTTCTGGCCCTGTATATATTAGAGCAGCGGCTACACGATATGTGGAGCTTGGTTGAGTATTCGTGCACCATATCTCATTCAGCCGTGCTACCTAAAGCAACTAGAGAGAGTGTTAGCATACCCTACGCAATGTAAACTTGAACGAAGGCTCCTTCTACCTAGCCGACTCCACAGAGGCGTATATCGCCCTCACCCCCGTCCCCGCATACCAGCTAAGCACTTCGGACTTCACCGTCGAAGCATGGGCGAAGGCCTACAGCGGCGGGCCCGTTATGGGCATCCTGGCCACGGAGAACAGTCTCGGATTCTACCTCCTGCTGAACGCGGAATCCATCGAGTTCAACACGCAAGAAGGGACGAGTTACGCCAAGGGGTTTGTGTTGGGCGTCTCGGTGTGTGATGGGATGTGGCATCACGTCGCGCTGCTGTGCGGAGTGGTGCGAATATATTCGTGTTCCTCGATACCGTCCCCGTCCCGCTGGAAGAATCAACGAATGGGAGTCCGCCGCTGGATATTAATTCGAGTAACCGCGTGACGCTGGGGACTATGGATTCGGAGTCTATTAGTAGCCAGGAGGTGCGGATGTAGAGTGCAGCGCGCACGGCGGAGCAGTTGTCGAACAATACGAAGTTCAGGCTGCAGGAGGTAAATCTAAAGGACCCGTTGATTGGGTATTGGTCTGGCATTTTTGGGAGCACGCTTCACTTCTCGGGGACTAGGAATGCGTGGACGACGCATGGACAGGTGGTTGGATTAGGTGATGCGCCGCCTGTGGCAGGGCCGAACGGAGAGATGCTGTTTTACATTTACTATGGTATATATACTCTCGAGGTTGAGAGCTCGACGGATAACAATTGATCGCCGTATGGACAGCTCGCGCTCACCTCCACGCGGTTTGTGGTGTTGAACAACTCGACTATCCTTGAGGGGGCGAAGTTCTCGGGGATGCAGCTGAAGTAGTCGAGTTCTCGCTGCCTGAACCCGTCGTCTGGGAGCTTGAAGTTCAAGATTGATAGTTCGAACACTACGTATTAGCCCACGAGACAGCTGGGCCACCTATGTGAGGGAACTATACAGCCCAAAGACTCTAACGCCCGGTTAATGTGAGGAGAACGGTTACTTTAAAGCGAATTGGATGTGGGCTTGTGCTCAATGTCAGCATGGACTTCTCCTAAATAACAGTAGCGGGATGGCAGTGGTGAGCCCAAAGTGATGGCAGTGCCGGGTCACTTCTGCAGGTATGAAGGCGGGAAGGTATTCGATATGATAGATCAGAAGGCGCCGCCGGGAAAACCGTTTCAAGGCCGCTACGGATATCGCTAACGCGCCGACGGAGACGTGGAATAATTTTCTTTCCTGGCTTCACCTCGCTGTGGGCGGTGAGCGGACGCCGTATCTAAAGAGATCCTTAATGATATGCTCATGTTCTGTTATGAGGATGGAGTGAGTGTTGTGCAGAATCCGCAGCCGGATGGACCGCAGGGCGTGGGCTTGGTGAAGAGGTTGGAGGATAGGGGGCTTAGTGTCCGGGATAGTGCCACGCTGCTCATTTTGACTACGACTAAGATTGAGGAGGTGAGGGGGGATGATTCAGATAAGTTTTGAAAAAGAATAGATAATGTCGTAGATGGGAGGCTGAAAAATCTAGATGTGGAGGAAGCGTGCCTTTTATACCATTTTCAGGCCTGCCCATGCTCACCTTCGCCCACCCAGATCACTTAAACCACCCGATAATACATAGGTATCTATGCATCGCGTCGATCGCGTTTCAATATGAGACCCACGTCGTCTGTTGTCGAGGTCCCCATCACATAATTGAGGCCTCTGCTTGTAAAAGTTTATTCACGTCAGGGAGGATATCAGAGATAAAGATGCCCATAATCTCGTTCTCACATATACGATTCAATCCATTACAGTAACTTCATAAACCCCATGCACCTCCATAGCCATTGTTCTCACCCCCCCGAAGGGCATATCCGCCCGAATTAACGTCCCTAGCGACTCCATTCCGGATTGTAGCTCCTCCACCAGCTGCTCCGTGTCTTTCACCTCTGCCGTGCGTGGAACTAGGTCGATCAAGAAGATAGGAATGGCTATTTATGTTTCCAGAGCACATCACTGTGCGGACGCGCGACAGAACCATAGCTATTGCATAAAAGCCCTGCAGCTGACAGTGGGCCATGTAGGGTATGGAGTGAGAGGAGGCTAAAGATCGCCGGGATGCCCAAGGTAGATCATGATGCAGGAGGGGAGTTGGCGACTTGGAGTGGGGTTTTGGCGTCTTGTTTGACTTGTTCGGCGATTGATCCACGGTTCTTAGTGGTCCGTCCCACCGGCTACTACCGGCGACTGTCGGGTACCGCATACGTAAGGCGGGGACCAATCACAATCAATTTGACTGGCACGGAGTACATCAACCCTCACTCTAATTCCATCTCAAGCTTTCGTTATCTAATATTTAAGCTGGATTTCAATATTTCTTTAATATCTCCTTTCCTTCAAAGTATCTATCACGATGACTCCAGGAATTATATCCCCCGTCCCTGCCGCCGAGGAGTACTATAACCTTGGCTCGTTTGGTCGCAAAATCACGACCGCCACCCCCGAAGCTCAGACCTGGTTCAACAGGGGCCTGATTTGGGTATATTCATTTAATCATGTAGAAGGTTCCTACTGCTTTGAACAGGCTATAGCGCATGATCCTGCCTGCGCAATGGCTTATTGGGGCCTTGCTTTTGCAGTCGGTCCAAACTACAACAAGCCGTGGGAGAAGTTCGATCAAGGGGACCTCCACACCTCCGTGCAACGAGGGTACGATGCATCACAAGAGGCAAAGAAACATGCGGTAAATGCAACTCCCCTTGAGCAAGCTCTAATTGAGGCGATCCAATTCCGGTTTCCTACAAACCGGCCTGTCGAAGACTTCAAGGCCCTCAATAAAGGCTACGCTGCTGCCATGAGGCCGGTGTACGACGCTTTCGGGAATGATCTGGATGTTGCCACACTATATGCCGATGCGTTGATGAATACGACTCCGTGGGCCCTGTGGGACTTGTTCACGGGCAAGCCGAAACCCAACGCCCCTACTATGGATGTGAAAGCTGTGCTAGAACGGGCGCTGGCACAGGAGCAGGATGGTGCAAATTGCAACCCTGGACTGCTTCACCTGTACGTTCACTTCATCGAAATGTCACCTACCCCCGAGCAGGGCATCAACGCTGCCGATCATCTACGTGATCTCGTTCCCGACGCTGGTCACATCCAACACATGCCCACACATTTGGATATTCTTATCGGTGATTGGCGGCGCTCCATCGCCTCGAATTACAAGGCGACCCTCGCAGATGATAAGTATTTCCGAAAATCAGGCGCTAAGAACTTCTATACCTTCTACCGCTTACATAACTATCACTCCTTGATCTACGCGGCCATGTTTGCTGGTAAATCCAAGACTGCCTTTGACGCGGTCGCCCGCATGGAAGCAACAGTACCTGAGGAGGTCCTTCGGATCCAGTCCCCACCTATGGCTGACTGGCTCGAGCAGTTCATGCCTATTCGTATACATGTGATGATACGCTTTGGCATGTGGGAGGAGCTTAAGAGCAAGCAGTTGCCCAGCGATCAAACACAATATGCCGCCACCACCGCCACAACCCACTATGCCAGAGGCATAGCCTTTGCCGCCACCGGAGATATAGCCTCAGCGCGAGAGGAACAGGAACTCTTCCACCAATCCTGGGCTCGAGTCCCCAAGACTCGACGTGCCTACAACGGCAAGATGGTCGATCTACTCAAGGTGGCTGCGGCCATGCTGGAAGCGGAACTTGAATACCGTTGCACCAACTGCGACAAGGCCTTTGCAGCTTTCCGCCGTGCGATTGATCTTGAAGACCAGTTACCATATAGCGAGCCTTGGTCATGGATGCAACCTATCCGCCACGCTTACGCTGCGCTGCTGATGGAACAGGGCCAACTGGAAGAAGCAGCGCGGACGTATCGCGCGGACCTTGGTATGGACAACTCCGTTATCCGGCCGCGTCGGCACCCTAACAACGTCTGGTCGCTACATGGATACCATGAGTGTCTAGTTCGCCTGGGAAGGATGGACGAGGCAGACGCGATTGAGCAACCGGTTAGATTGGCCCTTGCCGTAGCAGATGTTTCGATCAAGGCATCGTGCTTCTGCCGTTTAGATACTTCTCAGGAGCCGCAGATGCTCAATGTGTGCTCTTCTAACAAAACGAACTGCTAAGCCTTTGACAGAACTTGCTTTGCGATTGCATTAAATAATCAAAAATTATAAAATACTATTCATATAAAGAGGGACGCTTGGGGTGAGACGCGAAAAGCGGCGCGTTGTTCTGAGACTGAAATAAAGCATCGTCCTGCTATCAATGTTTTACAAGAAAGTTGATCGTGGTATTTATTCCTCTTTTTAAGTTCGGGCTAAATTACATTAATTTAAAAATATGTACTTCTATATCGTATCCAACGCCACCGTCCCATCATTACAATAGCATTATGTGCTATAGCTTCTGCATTGGTAGTACCAAATTATGCTCACTCGTATTCGCGCTGCTTCCATCTCCCCTGCCCTTTGCGCCTAGATATCGCTCACCCTGACGCGAGACCTCCACCACGGTCGTAACCTGAATATCTTTCCCATACCCCTCCAAGCTCTTCTCATTCACAGCGCCGACGCCGCGAATCTTGTTGCTTACCCCGTCAGTCATGCCGAAGGAGTTGTCCCTATTATTCTTGCTCCTCTGGCGGGAGTACGCGCCCGCTGGTTCGGCATCGCCGCTGGTGTGGCGGGAGGAGCCTAGAACGCGTGGGAAAAAGCGCGCGATGAGCGATTTGAGCATGGGTAGGCAGGCGCAGGTAATACCCGTGTTGAGCTCAACCATGGCTGCAGGGGGTTATTAGCACTGTATTTCAAGGGAGAGGCAGGGAACATGTCGCGGTGAAGCTAGACTCCAAGACACAAGCAAACTTACACCACGTAGATGCCCCAACGTTATCCCACGACACATCTGTAGAGATCGAGATAATGTATAGGGAATGCAATCGAAGAACGCTCATGATGACGGTCCTACCGACAGTCAGTGACTACTTCACATTCGGGGGGGATACACTTACACGCCACCAAGAGCGAAGACCAGCATGACCCCAATCTTCTGCCGCTTAGGCAGTTGCAGCTTCCTTAGAGCCGGCATGGGGCAGATCAGGACCACTATGTCGGAAACGATATTAAGAGAAGCGTTGGCGAACCAGAGAGACTTCTGATCTAAGCAGGTATGCGGCCCTACGGCGTTCGTGTCCCAAAAGAAGTGAACGGGGTAGCATGTGAAAGCGGCAAGGAAGACGGTGGTGAGACTATAGAGGGTGACGACAACCAGGAGGGACCAACAAATTGTGCGCATACGCCTATCAACAAAGATGCGAAGGTATTGGACAATGATGGATGACTTGACGAAGCCAAGACTAGTGTAGTAGACAATAATGGCCAGCCATAACGCCTGTGATGATGCTTGTCAGCGTCGCAGAAAGCGGGTGGATTTTAGCGCCCTCACTTTAAGGTTTTCCAAGGCTACTTCGGGAGCAAGAGTAGCCTGGTGTCTTCCCAGTCCATAACGAACTTCTAAGGGGTATTTAGCTTGTGCTCTTGTGTAGACTTCGTCGAGGTAAATTTTTACGCACGCTTTGCCGTTAGAGCTGTCAATGCTATCGATGTTGCCATGGAGCAAAAAACAAGGAAATCGTCCCATCCAGGACTTCGAATAATAACGAAACGCGCGAAGAACCTCAACGAAACGAGTATGGCGGCCATTGTCGTGAAGACTATGCCAATGGCCACGATCTCGGCGCCTCTAGAGTGACCATCGTCACTTAGACGGGCGTAATGTGAATCCGACATGACAGACGAAGTGAGATATTGGGTTGGGCGCAAGAAACGAAGAAAAAGCAAAATTTCCCCGCATTGACGAGGGAGAGGTCTATTTAAAACCCCGCGCAAATACCAAAGGATAAGATATGATGGAATAGTCGATGTTAAAAGACGGACTGATGGATAGGATAAGTTAGTATCCGGATATCCAATCTCCACACACGGGATACCGAATCTTAGGGCCCGCTCGGGAGAGGGTCAACGACGCTAACACCACGGATTAACGTTAGAGTAAGGCAACGGATGAAGCAAAAATCTCAGAGGTTTCTTATGTGCGGCGTAGGAGTGAGCTATATTGCAAGCCCCCGGTGTATAAGACATATGCATGATCGAACTGTCAACTCTTCCTGACTGAGCGTACGGAGTCAAATATATAACGAAACTGTCAGCTCTTCCCAACTCCGTACGGTCAGTCAAGTCGATCGGGAAGACCGTACGGACTCGGGAAGAGTTGACAGTTCCTTAATATATTTGACTCCGTACGGTCAGGGCCCAAGGCGCTATAGTGGCGATGATTAGCGTCGTGGTCCAATAGTGGCGATGCCTACCGTCGTGGCCCAATAGTCGGTAGTTCGTAACGCTACCATCGACGGTCGTGCGAGTCTACATTCGTGCATGGACGTGGATCCCAATATTACCTTACCATTTATGTTGTTTATTGTGTCGATTATCTGTCGATCATCAATAGATCTTGCGCCGATCTTATGTAGATCTTGTGCCGATCTTGGCCTATCAACGTCATCCTGCACAGTCGACCTTGCCTTTCTGAGATGATACCCGAGTACTCATTGTTTACCGTTTTATCAGGTGACCACAAGCGAATATCCACTGTTGTACGTTTTTTAATGTTAGTTTTGTTCATCCCATATTGATATTTTTTCGAGGTAAACAAATGGTAAGGGGATGGCCGGACGTTAGTATCTGTTCACTTTGCTATTAATCTTTGTTAATTTGACAGAGAAAATAAGTAGACAACTTCTAGGGTCTATATGTGTTCCGGCCCAACTGTGAACTGGGCTGGTTCACGAACTGGCCGGCCAGTTTTTATGTAATCCAAGTGAGAGGTGCCTGCTATGGAAACCTTAGGCTTCCTCGAGAGTTTTAAGTTGCCAGTGCCAACCCCTACCCGTAGTTCTTTTATAGGAGCGGATATAAGATTGATTCATATCTCCGTTATATACACAAACGAGCGGATATAAGACACAGCGACCTATTAAAACCATATAGCATATAATTGACCCATGATGCACCGAAAATTACGAAATCCAACGGATTTAAGGGGTGTGCTTAAAATCCGTCGTGTCATAATGGTCAAAGTTAGCTGGTGGGTGATAAATGACACCAAACCTCCATATATCACTACAGCAAGTCACATTTCAAGCCGCTGGAAATAATGGTAAAAATTACGGCAATCAGGCAGTTCAATGAGCGCTTTGCTAAAGAGAATGATGCTCACCTAGTTTGCGTCTTTGCTGGCGCTACGAGCGGTAGCGGCGCCGGCGCGCTCGAGGCGATGGTAGGTATGCTCCATACATCGACATTTTATATCATTGGAAGATCAGCAGCTGAGTTTGCGAGCCAACGGAAAAGGCTAGAGAAGCTAAGCCCTGGCTGTAAACTGGAGTTTCTCGAAGCTCAAGTATCATTGCTCTCCGATGTCGATGGAGTGTGTAAGCAAATCGCAACTGCTGAAAAGAAGGTGGATTTGCTGTATATGAGTCCTGGTTGTATTCCTTTTGGGGGACCACGGTGTACGTATTTTCCACTTTTGGAGACCACAACACTAATACATTGTATAGATACAAAAGAGGGCCTCGAGACCTGCTTCGCCATTTCGTACTACTCGCGGATGCGCCTCGTACAGAATCTTCTACCTCTTCTGCGCCAGTCGCCACGGCCACGAGTCCTTACTCTGCTCAACGGCGGCAAGGAGAAACCCATATTTGACGAAGATATTGGGTTAGAAAAGCGTTGGTCTGCCGAGGCAGTAATCGCTCATACTACCACCATGACGAGTTTGGCGCTCGAGCACCTAGCTAAGGATGACGAGCGGATCGCTTTCCTACATGTGTCCCCTGGGCTAGTAAACTCGGGCAACTTCATTCGAGTCACCGCAGCAGAGTCGGCTGGAGTGATTTGGAGGGCGATGCTAACGGTACTCTGCCGCATGATAACTGCGGTGCAGCTAATATTTGGCATTACGCCGAAGGAATGTGGAGAAAGGCAGGCGTATCACCTTACAAGTGATCAGTTTGGGCCAGGTGCATGGCGAGTCGGTAACTCAAGCGAGGTAGTATCTGCACATGCAGGTGGTGTCTTTGAGAAATATAAAGACGGCGGATGGTCGGAAAAGATTTGGGAGCATACGACAGCTATTTTCGAAAGTGCATTCGCGACTAGAATCGATAGAGAGGTGATATAAGTCTCTATTTTTGTAATTAAAGTCTGCCAATTGACGAAAGGGATGATATCAAGTACTTTCCTATGAGTATAGTATTGCTTCAAGGTAATTTCAAAACACCACGAAGTCTCTACATGGGAAGCGAGATGTACAATGCCCCTATTGCCTAGTGTAGCTTTAATATTTTTATTCCGAGTCCTCTATAAGGCCGTTTGCTCGGAAGAGTTTATCGCCGTGGGTTTTCCGCTCCAATACGCCTTGGTCAGAGTTCCCAGAGCAACAAATGGTGATGTATGCTCACCCGCTAGCCAGATCCCTCTTCCGGGACACCACCAGCGTAAGATTCTCAAGACTTCTTCCAGTTTGATCCCTTCTTCCCCATTTTTCGGGTCACCATTTATCTTAAAAGTGACATATGAGCCATATCCAGGCAAGGGATCATTCTCTAGGTTGTTGCAAGAACCGCACTTGGGAGGCATTGCGGATTATCCGGGGCAAAATTGGGGAGAAGGGAATAACAGGGGTAAAAAAAGTCATTTATAATCTTAAGATGCTCTGACCTAAACAACAAATTTGGTCTTATTTTCTTCTCCAGATTCTCTTGCAATCCTTGCGACTTCTTCATCTCCAGCCTCGCCAAAAATATCATACCCCCACCTCGCTGGGAAATTAAACCTCTTATGCCTCTCTAATGCGTCTAATTCCTTCATCGTACTCGTTGGCAACACTTTGTCTTCAAAGTTGCTCTTAATTCTGCTATCCGTGACGCTCTTCGGCAACACGACGTGCCCCGTTTGCACACCCCAGCTGACGAGCACCTGTCCGGGATCCAATCCCAGCCTTTTCCCAATCTCATGCACCTTCGCATCATCGACTGTGCGTGGCTCGCCTGTCTGATTGTTTCCCAGCGGACTGTAAGCTTCGAGTAGGATGCGTTTGGACTTGCAGAAGGCAGCAAGCTCAGCTTGTTGCAGATAGGGGTGTTTCTCGATCTGGTTTACTGCCGGAATAACTTTGCAGACCTTAAGAAGTGTCTCCAAATGCGGGGTATTGAAATTTGAAACCCCAATAGCGCGGACTTTTTTGGTTTCAAGTAGCGCTTCCATCGCAGCGTAGGTCTTGGTATAAGGCGTGTCAGAGAGGCGGAAGACACCAGTCTCTGGGTCCAGGGGGAAGAATTTTGGACCAGCGGCAAAGGCGCATGGCCAGTGCATGAGGTACAGGTCAACATATTCAGTTCCGAGATCTGCAAGCGTCTTATTTAATGCTGACTCGACGTCCCCGGGTTCGTGAGCTGTGTTCCAGAGCTTGGAGGTGATGAAGATCTCTTCACGCTTCACGCCGCTTTTCTTAATACCTTCTCCAACTTCAGTTTCGTTGCGGTAAATTGCGGCGCAGTCGATGTGTCGGTAGCCGCAACGCAGGGCAGTTTCCACTGCCTGTTCAACCTCGCGGGGGGCTGCTCTAAGGGTGATGTGTTAGCTTTTTGGTTCGTGACAAATTATGGCATTGGTTTACTTGCTGCCATGTTCCAAACCCCACGGCCGGGATTTTCGCGCCTGTATTTAGAGTAAATGTTCGACCCAAAGACATTTTTATTTGTTGTATTAAACGTGATCTTGCAGATTAGATTAAGGAATTGACGCAGTATTTAAAAAAGAAATCTCAAACTACCTCGCAGGTTTGGGATTACCCCGCTGGCGAACTGGTTCTCCTTTCCGGCTCTAGGATATTAAAAATTCGCATCATAGTATAGATTTCAATTGGAGTTGGTTCATTCGCGAATGCAACGCCTTTCTCTTTTTTGGTGGGGTTTCAAGGCAAAGCTTCGGATATTCGGAAATGCGACATTTCCGTCCCGCCCCCCACCCCGCCTTACGCTAACAGAAAGGGGTTAACCCCGCCCCATGAAACCTTAGCATTCGTCCCCATATATTTCGGTCTGCCAGCTCACCAGTCTTCCGAATTTCCGGCAGAATCATCAATCTCATGATTCCGACCCAAACTTAAGCAGATAGGATGGAGCAAAGTGGCATTGAAGACAACTTGGACCCAGCCCCACGACTAGGCACCACTATCCTAAATGTTGAGCACAGGAAGAGACGGAGGGTTAGCAAGGCATGTGAGAGCTGTCGCATGTAGGTATTTTTACTTGGCAACCCGAAGAACCGAAGCCTATTTAATTCCTTTTACTATTCCATTTACCTTTTAAAGGCGCCAATGCAATTTTATGTATCTAATTCGATATTTTCATGTACTACTAGAAAATAAGCATTGCTAACAGATTGAAGGAAGAAAATCTCATGCTCTGTTACAAAGCCCTGTACAAGGTGCTGTGAAGACTCGATCGTTTGCATGTATGACGTCCTTGATGGGAGAAAGACAAGAGCAAGAACGAGGCAACCAAGTTCTCCAAGACAATCAATCACCGATACTACCGTCTCTGTGGAGATAGAGCTAGGAAAAGCATCTGCACCAAACACAAGTTCAAGTTCCAAAGCTGTCTATGACAGTGGAGATCACTATGTCGGAGCTGCTTCGGGCCTATCTTTCTTGCAGCAGGCTGTGCAGCATATCGAGAGTCAGAAAAGCTCTAGCGATGCTGTGGACAGTGCCGTGGATGTCGAGTATGCAAGCCCAGCTTCAGCTTCAATCTTCAATAGTGGGGATATGCCATCTCTGTCGAGACCTAACGACAGATTTGTGATGCCAAGTAAGGACGAATCAAATCGCATGCTGGCACGATACTTTGAATTTGCCACTCCCACCTACCGTTTCTTTCATCGGCCGACCGTTGAGAGCTGGGCATGCCAGCTATGTTTGCTTCCAGATACTGACAATTCTAAGCAGAAAGAAAGTGAGCTTGATGGTGTGAGAGCGGCAGCTGTATATTTAGTGTGGGCGCAGGCTATTGAATATGAAGATATGACCCAGAAAGGGTCAAGATCAAGGTGAGGAAATCATGTACGGATTATTTGAGTAATGCTTACCATGGTAGCGCACCTTATTTTGAGAAGGCGGTTTTAATTCTTGAAACCGAACCAGGGCCTCCGCAACTCGAGAGTGTCCAGGCTCGACTTGCAATGTGTCTTTATCTGCTTAGCACGTTCCGTATCAACGAATGTTGGTACCGCTTTGGTATGACAACACTCATAATCATGGCGATGGGACTGCATCGCAAAACCGAAACTTCAAGAAAAGTTGGGCTGGTCGAGCAGGAGTGTCGAAAGCGAGCCTTCTGGAGTTCCTACATTCTAGATCGTTACCTGAGCGTTATGAAGGGGCGGCCACGTATATTCCGCGACGAAGATATCGATCAAGAATATCCAGCGAATGTAGATGACGATGACATGGTCTTTACAGACAAAGACTTAATATCAGTATTGCCTTTACGAGGACTTTTGGATGCCTCGATCAACCATGCAAAGTTCGTTAACCGTAAAGAACTTCAACACATGACAACATTGCTAACTGATGCAGACTATCCACCATCATGGGAAATGCTACAGATATGCTCTATCCTCTTAGATCTTTGTCCCAGGAAGAACTTCAGATGAAAGCCGGCTTGATTACGAAGCTCCTCGACGATTGGGAACAAGGTTTACCTCAATTTTTAAGACCCACTCATAGAACCTTCACTGGGAAACGGATGTTTGAACGTAAAGATTCCATGTTAATAAACGTCAACTTTGAAATATTGACACTGTGACAGGTCAGAATAGTGTTCTTAAACTATCACACGCTCATATGCGAATCCTAATCACTCGTCAATTCCTACTCTCGAATTTTTCAACTCTAGGACAGGTAGAAAAACCTGAGAAGGACGATTCGGAACATCAGAAATACGTACACGACTGTGTTAGTGCAGCATATGTCATAATCGACACGGGTACGTCTTATTCTAAAAATCTTTATATTCTCACTAACTCTCGTTAGTGGAAGGTTTCGTGGATGATGGCAATCTGTAAGTTCATCCGCGACCCAAACCATGGAATCACTAACCCACCCCCCCCCCATTTGCAGCATCAAAGGGTTTTGGTTCACACAATACATCGCCCTATGTGCTATCTCAACACTATACATCTACATCATTCACCACCGCCTTAACCCTAATTCCTTGGTGTCACCAAGTGGGAAAAGCTATTTCGCAGCAGCTGGCAAGTGCCGCAATTATATTGAGAGCCTAGCTCCGGAGGGGAGCCATAGTAGGAGATATAATACGCTGCTTACGAGACTGAGAAGTAGGGCGATGCGGTCAATGGGGGATGCTGCGGTTGATTCTGAGGGCGGCAGAATGGGCTATAATGCCACTGAAGTTATCGGGTTGTTGCCACATAATCATGTGATTGAGCCAGTGTATGACAATTTCTATGGGGAGAGGGGTAATGGCGAACATGGTGTAGGAATGAACACAAGCTTTGCAACAGGGAGTCATGAAGTGGGTATGCAAATTCCGGAATACACAGGCTCCGGTTCTGGCTTTGGAATGGAAGATGATGCCCTCCAGCTTACTTGGGGATATCTCGACCAGTTAGGTGAGACTTAGGAAAGCTGTATTGTTGAGGATTTACTAACGGAGACTTTAGGTTTGCCCGAACACTTTGATGCCTTTAGCACACAGTATGGGGTAGACTATTTTTAGGACAATTGTAAATTTAAGCTTACGTCTGCTAAGTCAGGAATGGTAGATTTCCACTAATTGTGTTTACTGAAATCCTGTCAAAAAGTCTTATATAAGTAACTACATATATCCTTAGATGTGACTTATATTGCGAGCCATACCTATAATCTATATTTTACAGTCCTAAAACACCAACAACCTCCCCCGCCAAATCCTCCGGTATACCCTTCGCATCCACTGGCAAAATATCCATCTCGTCAACCCGTGGTCCTTCCAAAATCGCCATTTGCGACTCCATCATATCAGCCTTCATATAATGGCCCGTCCGCATCTCCAGCCTTCTGGCCAGCTCGACCTTATCATCGACCTGTAGCATCACAAACACGGTTCTAATCCTCTTCCCCGCACCCCTCAGCACATCCCGATAGCTGCTCTTCAGCGCTGAGCACGCCAGCACTACCACACCTTTGGCGTTCGTTGAGATCTCGAGCTCGGCCTCCGCCCGTAGACGCGCGAGCCACAGCCATCTGTCTTCGTCGTCGAGAGCTTGGCCAATAGCCATCTTCGCCAGAGCTGTGACGCCATGATGCTGGTCGCCCTCGATATATGCACAATTCAGCTTACGTGCAATTTCTGTGCCGACAGTGGATTTGCCAGCGCCACATGGCCCGGCGACGACGATGATGATTCCTTGCATCTTTTCTGTGATGCTCCACGAAGTGGCAACGAAATGGCTAACGAACTTGTCAACGAGTCCTTGGCTCAGGATCTCCGCCGTCGCGAGAGCCGGGGATAGGCTCTGCGCACGTTGGGTGTTATATTGTAGGCCTTTGCGTACGATGTTATCGTTGTCATATTTCTTGGTGAAGAAGTCGAGGAGCTTGATAGGTGGGTTTTGCACTGGATCCGGGGTTGACGCTTTTAGACGCGAGATCCATTCGCGTTGGTCGACTTCTTCGAAGGGCAGACCAGTGGCATGGAGTTTTGGAAGAAGGTCGCGTGTCCAGTGGAAGGATTGCGTAGCTACAACGTTTGTGGTTCCAGCTGGGGAGTCGGAGAGAGAGATTTCGGATACTGCTTTGGCAACCACGTCAACAGGTAGCCAGAGAGGAGACTCGTCAAGTGCGGGGATGGCTCCAATGGTCTGGCCAGCTTGTAGCATCAGAGGGATGGCTTCGGTTGCGTTCCAGATTCCGTGCTGCGTATCTGCAATAATTTGGCCTACACGTAATGTGCGGGCTTTCATCCCAGTCTGGCATGCTGCTCGGTGTACGATGTTCTCTGTCACAAGCTTGGATTGGGCATAGCCCATGTTTTGCGCATAATCCAGGGTGGGCGGGACGTCTTCAACAACGGCCTCGCCTACAGGAGTTGATGCGACGGCGCTGACGGAAGAGCAGAAATTGAATGCTGCAGGAGATGGTCGACCAGCTGACAAGCAAAGGCTCATGAGGTGCTTAGCACCTGTAAAATTAAATTTATTAGACAATATTTTTTGTTCCTCTACGAATTGCACTTACCTGCAATGCAGTCTTTCTCAAAACTCTGGAGATTTAGATTAAAATTCACAGACCAGGCGCAATGGATTAAGCACGTAACGTTCAGGGCTATTTCAGCATACACTGATGGGCCAAGTCCTAGGTCCTCCTTTGAGAAGTCTGATGAAAACGCGACAATTTTTCTTCGTGCTTCGAGGGGCAGTTGATGATAGCACCCTCGAGTGTTCATGGACGATATAACGCGCGTGATAGCGTCTCTTTTCGATTTAGCACGAACAAGGCAGTGGACTTGCTTGACGTCGGAGAGGAGTGCCATTTGGGCTATGACGTGTGCTCCCAGTGATCCAGTTGCACCGGTCAAGACCTAAATAGCCGTTAAAAGACGAAAATGATTCTTCAATGATATTAACTGACAATGTATTGGCCTTCATTGGAATTAGGCTTTGGTACGTGATGTTGAAAGCTTCCATACTTTTTAATCAATTGAGCCATCCGCTCTTGAACCGGTGTTAATTTAGAAGTCTGTCCATCCTGTAATAAAACTAGCTCTCCGGTCAGAGCATTGACTGATGGGAAATCGAAAACAAAGTTCATGGCGAGTGCCTTCCCTGATATTGGAAGCTTCTTCAAAATAAGTGAACGCAGCTGCAGAGCTTGCAAGGAGTCAAGGCCAACCGAGAAAAGATCGGTGTCATCGTCAAGTTCGGCTTGGCCATTCAAGGTGCAGATCTTCTCCTTCAAGAAAGCGCGGATCTCGGGTTCTGAGCTTGGAGCATTGGTTGATGATGCTAGCTCGGATCTTGAGTAAACATCCTCTATCTCATTCTCAAAGAGTTTGTAGAACGCTTGGCGAATGACAGTTCCCTTATCTGTTTGAGGACTATTGACCGATTAGGTATGTAGATAAAATAATAGCAGTAATAAACTCACTACTTAGCGCTTGCCGGCAGAAGCTTCAACATATCCACAGAGACTCTAGCATATGCTGGGGCTGCTGCATTGGATGACTCTACAACTGGCCAAATATATTCAAGGATCTGGCTTTCAGGAATTCCGACTGTCTCTTCAGATGGAATGATCATCATGCCTAGTTGAGGCTTTCCGTTACCAAAAACTACCGCCTCGCGGACATATTTGTTGTCGCGAATAGCTTGCTCCATGTCAGTTGGGCCAACCTTCTCACCATTGAGAAGCGCAATTGTATCATCGAGCCGTGCGCTGTACTTCCAGGCGTTTGGAATGCTAGGATGCGGTGTGAAAAGGTCTTTCGTCGCATAGGAGCCATCTGATCTGTTTGTCGCCACTTTGGAAGGCCACCCGTCTAATACAACCAATTCGAAAAGGTCCACACCCCGAGGTTCCCACCTTAAGAAAGGGATCAAGTTAACTGATGGCCGTAAATAGTTCCAAACTTTATCACTACCGTCTCTGAATGAGGTCATCAATTGACCAGTCTCCGTACTGTTGCGACATGTATTAGCAATTAATTTCTTAGAATATGAGGCAAGTCGTTGTACTTACGTTCCATAGTGACTGATGAGATTTACCCCAGCGTCGACAAGTCTATCTCCGAGACTGTCTGGACAGGCGGATCCACCGAACATCACCACTTGCAATTTGACGAGAGCCTTAATTCCTGCCTCGGTCTCTCCAAGCAGCTTTAGGGCATACGGTACGCCATATAATATTTCAAAGCTGTGTTCGGCCATGATAGTGAGTAGTGTGTTATGAGTGAGTGGTAGATTCGCATTATACATGTGAATCTTCTTTACTGATGTAAAGGCTCGAAAGACGCTGCTAATGCCATGTGCATGGAAGAGTGGTAACGTGATGAACCCTCGCATATTGAGATTATTCTCATAACTAGATCTATGGTTAGTGTTGATCACGGACCTAAATTGAAGAAACCTACTTCGTAAGAGCTGCTCTATGAGTTTGAAAAATCGGTTTTGGCAATCCAGTGGACCCTGATGAATGGATAATCCAGCAAATTTTCTGAGCCTCAAGCTCGAGATCGAGATGGGAGTCTAGGCAAGTATCCTGGCCACTTCCTTGAGTTGGGAATGCGTAAGATGCCGATTGAGCAATTGGATGAGCGCGTAAATCAGGCATTGTTTTGCGCAATCGCTCGGCGGTCATGGAAAACGACTCGTGGATAATTAAGTCTCGGCATTGTGTACTTTCCAACAACGACAAGTACGCAGCATCAGATAGCCTTGTTGAGAGGAACATCACCGTGAAGCCCGACTTAGTCAGCGCGAGCACTGAGATCAAATAATCCAGGTTAGATGGCCCAAGCAATGCCACAACCTTTTCTTTCTCAGCGGATGACCGTCTTGGCGTCGTGCATTGAACATATTGCTGGCTAACACGATATGCAAACACATCAAGTTCCCCATATGTGTATTCGAGGTAGTCTGTATTGTGAACTGGGTATGCGAGGATCGGCTCGTTTGGTTGCTGGAAAGCTCGGAGGCGCATCAACTCATCAATGGTTTGTGGAACATGATTTGTGGCAAACGTTCGCTGACGTCTAGAAGAGGCTAATGAAGTATCGACTGGCGACAAGAAGCTCGGTGGTGAAATATGCTGGATGGACGAGGACCGAGCAATATCAGCTGCCATCGTTGCCGTAGATTGTTAATGTGGTGTTGTCTTACGGCGTTTGATATTCCTGACTACGATCAACGATTTTGGGTCTGCCTTTATAGAAAGAGAAGATGGTACGTGGTCGTATCCCAAACATTTTACGGAGTAATTGGAATAACAAAGTACCACTCCATGGATCTAGTTCGTTTTCCTCGGACTGGCTCGACATCAAAAGATGTGAGGGACCGATCACTACTAGTGTGGGGTATTTCTGGGTAGCATTGTTTTCGGATATTCGGAAATCCGGACTTACCAAATACTCGGAAAATGAAAACGGATTGCAAGTTCTTGACATGTCTCGACCTCCACCACGCTTATTCTTTCTCCGCAATTTCCCAGCGAAGTACCGCCCATCTTCCCCGCAGTCTAGTAGTGATGGAAGTGGTACTAGTCATCTTTAGACTTCGCGGATAACCATTTTCATGTACGCAGTATATAAGGTTGGGTCTTTCGATCTTATTTCCCCCCGCAATCTCAATTCCACTCCTTTGACTTTCACTTTCACATAACGATACCTGGCATTAAGTTGCTACCATCGCTACAATGTCTAAGGTTGATGCTTATGATGTTCAGTTAGTTGAGACGGTAACATCTACAACGGACGTTAAGGCTCTCGCAACTGTTGACATTCGGGTCCCTCTACCCAGCGAACTTATTCACCTTTCACTAGAGGAGCAGGACACCCTTGAAAAGCATGTTGTTAGAAAAATGGACAGAAGGCTGATGCCAATCATCATTGTCATGTAAGAAACTCGCTCCATATATCATTTGCCGCATTAACAGGAGTGCTTAGGTTTTGGTTGAACATTCTAGATAGAAATTCCATCGCCAATGCAAAGATTGCAGGTCTTCCGAAAGACCTTAACATGAACAACGGGGAGTACAACACATGCCTTCTTATTTTCTATGTCGTATGTATCCCCATGCCGTTACTGTGATTGCAAACTTACCATCTTCCTTCAGGGCTATACTATCACCCAGCTTCCGAGCAATGCGATCCTGCCAATGGTTCGCCCATCGATCTACATCCCACTCGTCACTTGTGCATGGGGATTAATGAGCATGGCGCAAGGTTTCGTCCATAACTTCCACAGCATTATGGTCGTGCGATTCTTCATCGGTGTTCTTGAAGGGCCTTTCTTCCCTGGAGTGATGTTCCTTCTGTCTTGTTGGTACAAGAAGGAAGAACTGGTAAAGCGCATAGCATTTCTCTATGGTATGTCTCATCGAAGAGCGAACTATTATAATTCTCAAATACTGATTTGACATGCAGCTGGTAACATTTTATCATCATGTTTCGGAGGCCTCATCGCAGCCGGCATCATTGGGGGCATGGAGGGAGTCGCCGGCTATGCCGCTTGGCGTTGGCTCTTCATCATTGAAGGTCTTGTGACAGTTGCCGTCGGCATCTTGGCCATATTCTTGTTTCCGGACTATCCAAGAACAACCCGCTGGCTCACTAAAGAAGAAGGACTCTTCGCTGAATGGCGTCTCTCTAATGAAGTTGCTGGTATCGTTGACGAGGACAGCTCTGGAATCTGGTGGGGAGTGTCACAGGCTCTCCGGGACCCTCTTACTTACCTTTTCACGTTCATGCAAATGATGCTAACTACTGGCCAATCGTTCACTTACTTCTTGCCGTCAATCATCAAGACGCTCGGTTACAACAATACCATCACCCTCCTTCTCACTGCACCACCGTATGCAGTTGCATTTCTTGGCTCGGTTGCACTGGCGTATTCGTCGTCTAAGAGGAAGGAGTTCTGTATGCATATCTGCTTTCCGCTTACCATCTCCGTCCTTGGAAATATTCTTGCCATGACTGTTAATGGTACCGGTGGACGCTATTTTGCTATCTTCTTAATGGCTTTCGGCGTCTATGTGTAAGTTCACCTCTCCACCACAACATCATTCACTCATAAAATACAAACTAATCAACCCTAAGAGTGTACAATGTTAACTACGCCTGGGTCTCATCGTCTATCCCCCGTCCCAGAGCTAAGCGCGCTGCATCATTGGCAATCATCAATTTGATGTCCGGCGGTGCAACGCACTTCTATACTTCATACCTATTCCCGGACAGTGACGCACCTCGATACTACATGGGTGGCTCAGCTCTCACTGTTGCAGTTTTCTTCTGCGCTATGACTGCTATTACGATTCGTTTCTACTTGGCTAGACTAAACAAGAGGATTGAGGCTGCTGGTGGTGATGCGGAAGCTGCGCTCCGCGCTAACAAGGGACATACGGAGACGATGAAGGCGTTTAAATATCAGTTGTAGTTAGCTTATGAAGGCTTTATGTCTAGTATACAATACAATACCCCCCTTAGCGACATCGTCAAGATGGGATTGTTCTGGATTCTTCGTGGGTGTGGTTGTGGTTTTCTTTAGTCGTCGGTGGTGTCTGTCTGATTCGTATCCGTGGAATGACTTTCAGCTTTTGTCGAACCGTGGGGAGATTTCATGTAATGCGACTCCATATAGAAGGGAAGTAATAGGTATCATGCACCATATCGACTCCTTCCGTCAAAGCTCAGTTCACAGAAATCGCTATGATTTAATAAGAAAATAGATGAAGCACGCCGTCCAACATCGGAATTACCGCAATACTAATGACTTCTGTAAATCTAGATCGTTAAATCAAGATATACCAGAAATAAGTCTCTGTAAATTATCCCTCATGTAACGTGGTTTATCAGGACCCCGGTCATATCAGGACCCCAATCAGTTTTACCGAG
>JPKC01002455.1:0-52053 GCA_000750925.1 Pseudogymnoascus sp. VKM F-4518 (FW-2643)
GTTGGGCTGGGTGAGGGTGGAGGGGGTGGTGGATGGGAAGCCGTGGAATTGGGAGGTTAGGTCGTCGTATTGCGTTTGGAGGGATTGTTCGGATTGTTTGAGGGTTGCGAGGGCGCTGCTGGGTGTTAGGGGCTTGGTCTGGGGGGGAGGGGGGTTGGGAGGGAAAGGGACGTACGTTGTGTCGCCGGCGTCTTCTAGGCTTTCCCTCTCGACGGCGATGTTTTCCAGGCCGGCGCGGAAGGACTCGAGGGATCGGGAGATGTGGCCATCTTGCGAATTTGGCTCGAGGTTTAGAGAGATTGCGCGTTGCCGCTCGAGAAGTGAAAGCTTAATGTGGTCGGCCAGAAGGAAAAGTTGATTTGGATTGGACATGGCTGGAATGTTGTATGTACAACTCTCTGTAAACAGCAGCCTTGGTGTTGGAAGCGACTCGCAAAGGACCCCAGCGACAGATCCCTCTCCTGTAATTAATTCCCTTGCAATAGACAATTCCCCTGTGGAAAACAAAACGGCTCCAGAGATTCAAAAGTCCAAACGAAGGCTTGATGTTTGAGTTTCGCAAGACAACCTGGCCTCGTTCATGGAGCCCATGCGTAATACGACTTGCAACCGGCGTTCGCGGCTCGATGTTCATCCAGCCAATCGGCTGCCAGCATCTCGATAAGGCAGCGTCAGATATCGCACAGACAACCTTCCCACGCCACCAAGGTAACGGGGACAGTATAATCGCATCTATTGAAAAACAGTTTCGTGTTTTGGAAAGAAGCTCTACGATCAGTTTGAAATAAGAGTAATCGAAATCACACCGCATTCACGCCAGGGCCTGTCTGAAAACAGAGCCTCCATCGACGTCACACCCCACACCGACAGAGCCACGAGCCATAGGTCGGCCCGGCGGGGTCAAACTGACGACGAGGGACCATCCAACCCTTGAGCGACGTGCCAACAATAGCAACATCACTTAGCTTCATCCACGGCATTATATAATAATTCGATCATACGCAAGAGTGCCCACATCATGGAAGAACAAAGCCTGACGCCTGAACGGCAAAACGGCCAGTCAGGCTCGTGGCACCCACCGACTCCCATCACTCCATCTGCTGCATCAACACACCCGAGCACATTACCGGCGAGGCCAAGTACGCCTACATCAAGATCAATAGGCGACGCATTTCATCACAACTTGCACGACGACACAAGCCCGTCGGTAGACCTCGAATCAGCGCCAGCAGCGTTTCTTTCTCCCCCGTCTCCACAACTTGGCCTCGAGGAACAGGGCGGTGCGCCTGAAAGATCGGAAGAACCTTCGGCAGATGCTCCCAGGGGATTAGATTTTCGCGCATTGGACTATGTTACAGCCGTCGACGAGAACCTGGTTTGCCCAGTTTGCCGGAATCCATTCGTCGATCCTGTCACTACCAGCTGTGACCATGTATTCTGCAAAGACTGCTTCGACCAAGCCTATCGAATCGCGCCTATATGTCCTATTGACAGGACTCGGCTGCGGCCACCAAACCACGTTGGGTCGACGGCAAGAATAATTACGAACCAGCTTGATGCACTGGAAGTCAGATGCCCGAACTCTACGGACGGATGCGAGAAGGTCCTGGCGAGGTCAATGGTGCAGAACCATGTGGATAGGTACTGTGGCTATAGCCTAGTAGACTGTCCCGAAAGCACATGCGAGCGCAAAGCCCCCCGAAAGGATCTACACAAAGGATGCTTACATTGGTATGCGATATGTCCGGACTGCTCGGAGAGCCTTTTCGCGGTTGATATGGAGCACCACAGGGCACGAGTCTGCACGGAACGCGTGGCAAACTGCGACAAGTGTGGCCTGGAGGTGCTTCGACTGAATGCTGACCTCCACGACTTAGATTGCGAGGAGGCCATCGCATCGTGTAGATGGGCTATATATGGCTGCGAGCATCAGTCGAAGAGGAAAGATTTGGGCAGCCACGCCCCAGAATGTACCTTCAAAACTATGGGCCCGGTGGTGGAATTATTAAAGGAGGAGATAACATCACTGAGAGGCGAAGTACAGACTCTCACGGAGAAAGACAAGACGAAAGATCGCCGCATCCGGTTCCTCGAAAGCTACAAAAACGCACCGTCATACGGCGATACTCTTATCGATATCCCCAATATGTCAGAAAACCCTCAATCATTAATAGACCCGGCACCATACGATTCCCGGGATCAATATCTCTTATCACTACTCGAAAACCAGGAAAGCAAGGTTGACCAGCTTTCCGTCGGGATGACCGAGCTCGAAGCGAAGCAAACCGTGATGCTTTTCAACGAAACCATACCTATCAAGGAACAACTCGCCGAGCTGAGAAGTGCCCAGGGAGTCATCGGGTGTCATGTCAGATGGCTCATGAACCTGCGCCTGCAGGAGCGGCGCCCCGGAGCCACTGCAGCGCTTAACAGCGGAGCCAAAGCCGAGTCGAGTTCGGGGTCGGGGTCCGCCGGCCCTTTTCCGCAGCAACCTAGGAGGTTGAGCGACCCGAGGGAGAATATCACGAAGCTGTAGATCGGCGCTTTTCTACTTCTAAAAGCCCCCATTGGTTTCAAAGTATGATGCTCCCATGCTCCATGACTTCTCACAATGCCATTCTTAGGAGTGGATCGAGGACTGCTGCATGAATTTATCGCCGAAGACATTTCGTCAGACGAACAGATGTCTCGCCATATTACTGGCCCTGTCTGACCGTTGAAACTCCGGTGGCGGACTTGATGATGAGGCCCTAGTCTGGTTTCAGGTTAAGAAAACGGGATCTCACGTCACGCAAGATGAAAAAATCGAGGGCACATGCCAGGTAGTACAATAGTCGCACAAAGCAAAGATGGGTCTTGAATTGATAAGGCTATTTTGCCGGCGTCGGCGATATCCTCTGCATCATATACAGTAATAAAATTCATCAGTCATAAACTCATTGCTGGTTTTTTTCTCTAGCCCGTTCGTTCCATCCGTTGCGCCTTCGGTGCCCGATTCTAAATCCCAATTACCCATTGTCCTGTGAAACCCAGAAGGAAATAGAGGGCTCGTCGAGCACTTCGCAAGCTGAACATCATGAATCGTCCCCTTCGAAATGGGCGCCTCGGCTTATCTTTCCCTAGTAGTCAAACCCGGCCCGTCCCGATCAAGCATTTAAGAGAGGCTTCCCTAGCGTCGAAGATGCGCTCTGCAGGTACTGCACTTGTGAGGAGAGGTGGAATCTTTCCTGCGGACTCCGAGGCACTGCTCTTCCCAGTAAAGCAGACACTCTTCCAGTCCGCGATAGATGACGCAGCCGCATGGATATGCGACGTAGTATTGGGTGCACATTGCAATGTGAAGTGAACGAGCGTGATGTGATGAGATGTGATGAGATAAGTACGTGGACTGAGATTGGTGTGACAGGGGCCAGGGGCGGCGAGAATACCGGCTCCCTTGTGGTCTTTGGACAGAGATTGGCGGGCGTCGACGATGAGTGTCTGAGGGCTCGATCGTGCTTTGAATAAGCTTGATCGTGAAGCTTAAAAAACCGTTTTCTGGAGCGGTAGACTCTAACAGAGCTTTGGAGTGGCAATTGAAGTGGTGGTTTGTGGGAGACAACCTGGCAGAAGTGAAAAAATGGAACACTCGGAGGGGGGATAGATGCATATATTTATTAATGAGGAAGAATGGTCTGGCCGTCATCACTCACTTTCCCAGTCCTGTGGCTCCCGAAATCCGACAGGAATAGCAATAGCACAACCTCTACCTTACAGCCGGCAACCAGGAACATTGCAGTACAGTTTTCCCTCGTACTGAGTACCTTTGGGTGTCCACCATGCCCACCATGTCCAGCACGACCCCTCCCCGAAGCCGGGGAGGGAAGGGGTTCACACCGTCAGCAGCACGTTTTCTTCCTCCCCTGGACCCCAGAGAACAGGGGACCGACTAGCCAAACTAGCCAACTAGATGCTCGGTCTCATATTTGATCACGTGATGCGCGTATATCAAACTCGACTTTGGGCTGGGATGATGATATGCGACTCAACGTGGATGAATTTGTCGGCCTCCACGTCACAGATGCCGCAGCATTTCAACCTGATAATAAATATTAGCTGAAGAGAAGATGCCCGAGGGAATCCTTCATCAAATGTTTCTTTGCTTATTATTGCCTGGGGGGTTGATGAGGTGTTGGGGGGAATAAGGAAAGGGGGGGGGGGTTGCCAGTCTCATGCTGTGTAAATGACGACGGAAGGGATATTCTAAGTTAACTCGCTGGGCTCCCAATGCACCAGCCAGCACCAGGGGTAAGAGGCGTACATGGCCACCAGGAGGACGAAGACGGGGAGCTGGGAGCCGGGAGGTGGTTAGGAACAGCGATGTAAGGGACCTAACGTTGCGCAGGGGACGTGTACCAGCATACGGTAAGTACGTGGCAGTACTGATTTGTCGGATACAGAAGAGTACTCCAGTATGTAACGTATGTAAAGGTCTGTAAGGCATAGAAGTAGAGGATACTCAAGGATTGGGATAGGTGCGTGTCAGCGCGGCGTAACCGGGGAACAAGAAGCAGATGCCGCGCCCGAAGTGGCGTCCACGATGGCTGCATATGAGCGGCAGTAGTGTGGAAATCAAGAAATCAAGAAGCAATTTAAGAAAAAGTAACAGGTCAACTTTCTCATTCTTCCCGTTTCCCAAACTCGTGCTCACGTGATCTCGCGTGCCAATTTACGGTTTTGATGGTGAGGCTGCCCATCCAGGCCCCGTTGCCCCGCCAGCTCGCTTCTAAATCTATCCGTACCCCCATCGTCATCACAGCCTGACGACACACTGCGCCAGGAAACTCTCCGACCTGTACCTCCCGCTCTACATCTACATGCTACCAGTATCTTCTACGCCTACATCGTAACTCTCCCGTCCCATCTGCACGCCGAAAGTACCTCTAAATCCCAACTCCCACGCACCATGCCAGCCACCACCCGACGAACCCGTGGCGCGCCCGCCAAAGGCGCCCAATCCACCCTCTCCTTCAACGGCGCCTCCACGCGAATCACCAAGAACACAGGGCCCGCGGGGAAAGACCTCAAGAAAGCCGAGCCAGCGAAGACAGCGCCCAAGACAGATGTCATAGATCTAGACCACGCTGCGGAAGCAGAGGTGCAGGAGGCGAAACCCGCGCCAGCGCAGGTCCAGCTTCCTGCGCCTGTGAGTGCGAGTGCGTTGACGCCTGAGGAAGAGGCAGCGGATAAGGTGCCACACAGCCAGGTGCTCAAGTACTGGAGGGCGAAGGAGGCAGAGCGGTTGGCTCCTCGAAGTGAGTGACTGCTGTCCCAAGCAGCTGAAACGGGCGGGCGAGCGATGCTAACCTGCGCAGTTCACCAGGAGGGATTGAGCACCGAGGAGAAGATCTTGCGGTACTTTGACATGTCGTCGCAATACGGGGTGAGTTGTCTGCTCGGTTGTTGGCGTGCTATGGACTAATGGATTCTGTTATAGCCTTGCGTGGGGATCCCGCGCCGCAAGCGCTGGTTGCGCGCGCACAGGCTCGGTCTAGCCCCGCCGATTGAGGCACTCGCTGTCCTTGTGAGGGAGGATAAGAAGGGCACGGAGGGGATTGAGAAGGCCCAGCTAGAGGAACTACTGGAAACGATAGGTGGGGCTGCGGAGGACGTCTGAGTTCTATGGGTTGCCGCGTGGGGTATTGGGGGCGTTTGGGGTGGATTTTGCTTGAGCGATACTGATGGGATATGGCTTGTATACTGGCGTTTGCTTCTTTACCGCTATCTCGAGAGAGGGGGTATGATATTCGCGGGTTATTTCCGCAATCTCGGATCTTCTCCCACCTTGTTACGGTAGCTATGCAGGAGATCTATCGTCCGTCTGCAAATTGGCTACTATTGACGGCTTTCACAATACCTCCAACCTCCTCCAAGACACGCACTCACCGGATAGCGGCATACCATTACGTATCATCTGACGCCGCAAACCCCCCTCACCGACCACCGGCAGTTCCGATTACCCAGGAATCTCAGATCAGTCCCACAGATCTCCGCATCTTAACCTCCCTTGCCTCCCCCCGCACAAGCCTCCATCCCCTTACCTCCCCCAAAACGAGGTCTCAGACCCCCCCAACCCAGTAGCCCTCACCCACCGCCCAACCTCCCCATCAGCGCGCCTTAGCGGCTCCCAGGGCGTCGTCCTTAGCATCCCAAGCGTCCCAAGCATCCCAAGCGACCCAAGAGTCCCAAGCAAACAACCCCCGTAACACAACTACTGCACTCCGGCAGGAGCGTCGACAAGGAAAGGGATCCCGTATCGGGAAGTCCCGTCCGCACCCCCAACTGAGCTTTTCGACCTGTCGTTCCCGAGGCGGCGTTCGCTGCAGGTACCTTCCCTTTGATACCCACGGCGAGGGTGAGACATATTATCTGATACCCACTGCACCGGTCCTCACCGCTGCTGTGGTGACAAAAAGGAACGGACCGACCCCCACTCCCGTACTCCCCTTATGGGCATATCCAACGGCCCCCAATACGATGTAGCCAATACGACCGACCAAAAGCGAGACAAGACAGAACAGCAGACGACCAAAAAAACAAAAGAGCGTCAAGCGACAAACCCAACTAAAGCAAAGCAAACCCAAGCACTAAAAAAACAAACGAAAAAAAATCATACAATCCCAGGTGATTGCTTGGTATCATAGGTTATTATGATGAGGTTTTGAACCACACCCGATTTGAACGGATAACCTTTCGCTCTGGAGGCGAACGCGCTACCGTTGCGCCAGCGGTCCTGGTTTGATTAATATTGGTTTCGCTTGTCTCGCACTATGTAGCCGAGACATGTCGCTTAGTGTAATTTCCACCCCAATCCCAATACAACGGACGACAGGGCAGGGACGACCAGTCAATTAGGATTCACGATGGTGTCTTTCAGACGGCGATTTGGAATGGTGATGGGAAGGGGAATTTGGTCACAAGACTGTTACAACAGAGGACAGCAGTTTAAGGTGAAACCCCCAAAGTACTTTGTAGATTTGTCTAGAGATATGTTATGTTCAATAGATCCCGCCCAAATGAAATATTGTGAAAGATATTCACAACCAACGCCTGTGTTTCCATCCCAATCCACAACGACAACGAAATAGAACCGTAGTCCCAGAAAGAAAAACAATAAGAAGCTCTCCGCTACATTTGTTATTACCCAAGAATCTAGAGCCCCAGAAAAAGGTTGGCTCCATGCCAACAGCCAAAACATGAAATAAATGCATGCTTGCCTGCTCTCAAAATGATGTGGACTTTCCCGAGCCAGCCACCAAGGACGAACAGAGGGGCTCCTATCGAATGAACCACCCGCTCCCCAGAAATCGTAAATAAAAAAGATAAAAAACACAGGCCCAAATAAGATAGATGTGCCCCTCCTAAATCCCCTCCTAAATCTCATCACCTCATAAACGTCGTTAAATAATAAAAAATCCCATATCCCCCCCTCCCCTAGTAAAAACCAGAAGGAGACCCTTAAAACCGCACCGCCCAAACCGCAACAAAAAGAGAAGTTCAAGCACCCAAAATATAAAAAATCATCGCGAGTACGGCTTATTCATCGCCGCAATCTCCCTCGCAATCTCGCCCCACTCCAGCTCCCTCCTCACCCTCTCCCCGCGCCTTTCCTGCATCGTCTCCTCCCACTTCAGCAGCTCGTAGCTGAAGCGCAGGTGCGGCTGGATAATGACGTTGAGGCGGCGCGCGCGCACGAAACAGTATGCGCGCGGGTAGGACAGGGATTGGGCTCGCATCACTTCGGCGATGCAGATTGTGGCACTCCGAGAGACGCCGACGCGGCAGTGGACTAGGGTTGAGGTGCCGGCGAGGCGGCCGCGGTCTGAGGGGTGTTAGTTTGGTCAAGGGGGTGGGATGCAGAGCGTGAAAAGGGGGTAAGGGGACATACTGATGAATGCAAGACAGCGGTCGAATTCGTTGGTGAGCGGGTCGACGCCATTATCCTGCACGCCCTGGACGACACAGACGTTTTCATCGCCCCAGGCAGCGATGTCAGCGGCGCTCCAGGCGGCGGTCTCGCCAACGCTGAGGAGCTGCCCGATGCCCATTGCGCGGAGGAGGTCGGGGTTGTTCGCGTGCCCAAGGTTGCCGAGGTACATGTAATCGAGGATGCGGCTCGGGAGGGAGCCGTCCATGTGGGCGAGCCACGCGGGCTCGTCGTGGATGCGCTGGGTGATGTCTTGTGAGGAGGAAAGCGCGAGGGCGGGAGAGTTGGAGAGGATGCTTGGTGCGATGGAGTTTAGTAGTGCCACATCGGAGGGGTAGGCGAAGAAGTTGCGGCGCTTGTCGATGTGCATTTGCAGCCAGGCTTCAGAGACCGTCACACCATGTGCGTACATGTAATAGGCGAGTGCAAGCATGGACGACTCCGTGTATCCATCAGTGCAGTATATGAGGATCTTGCGCGGCCTGGTTGTTCTCGTCTCCGTTGGACTGGGCATTGGGCTGTCCCCTTCTATATCAGTGACCTCGTCCTCGTCGTCTGAGGGTCTAATTCCGTTCGCCAAGTTGTAAATCCACCTGCAGCTCTCGACTATCTCATCAGCCTCGGTGAGGGGCCAGGATGGGGGCATGATGCTCCCAGAAGACGGGAACTCGATATATTGGCTTGTTTCAGCCCCACTGTCAAGTTCACGAACAATATTCTTCAGAGCCGGCACATTGGCTCGACCAAGATCACTACACTCTATGAAGAGATCAAACGGCTCATCCTCTGGCGACGGGGCGCTCATAGACAGATCATCCGTCGGCCCCAACCACACATTTCTCGCAATCTCCGACGCTTTCGTCATGGTGGCCATCTCTACACGCTCCTGGTGGAAGAAGTCTAGGACGTTCCCTGTCAGCTCGCCGCGGGTATCCGCAACCACGATCTCAGGATGATGCTCTTCAAACTCCTCAAAATGACTCGTACACACAAACGTATGGTACACTGGGACCTCGTGACCGAGCACCTTGAGCCCTTGCCGCCGTGCTCGCTGGGCCTTGGCAATATCGCTGCCTACCCTCATCACTTGGTCCTCGTCTTCCCCGTATACAATGATATCAGATAGCATAGCTGTCTTGGCAGCCTGGATCTGGAAGTTCCGTACGGAGAAGCCCTCCCTGGGATCGATGTCCTTGAATTCCGCTGTGGCCGTCTGCATGAACTCTTCAGAACTAACAGCAGCCTTTAGCCGGGAGAAGCTTAGGTTCCCATCGGCCTTCACGATTGTTACACCACGGTAACATTCCGGGGTCTTCCGCAGGGCCTTGCGCCGCGCTACGAAGAACGCCTGCTGCACGTGGTTCGCGGGATGCAAGCCATGAAGCCACGGGAACACTTGACCCGCCTCCGGTAAGGGTTGCTCAGAGATATGGTTAACTGCGGCTGCTACTCCTGCCGCATCAATGAGATATACAGTTGAGGAGTTGTGCGTGACCTTCCTATAATTGGTAGGCGGATAGAGCAACGACTGCGGCTGGAGCTTCAAGTGCTTCGTCGGCGGCGACGCAGGAGGCGTATCTGGCTTATCAGACGGGGCCGGGCCGGGAGGACAGACAGGAAGGTGCTTGTTGGGTATAGGAATGGGGCACGCGGCTGAGGTATTGATGCCATCGAGGTTTATGGAGTGGGTGAGCGTGGGTATGGGAGAGGAGGAGCGGTAACGCGGGATTGGACGCGGCAGAGCAATGGTGGCCATTATGATGAAGCGGTTTGTATTAAATCGTTATAGATGTAAACGCGGCGGCTCCAGAAACAATCGTGAAACCGGGTATGTGGTAAATGTAGTGAGCGAGGCGTCCCAGACGCGCGGTCTTGAAGGGGGAGTGGGAAATTCCCGTTGGGGCTGAGGAGTGGATGTAGGCAAGGGGCGCCGAGATATTCGACTGAGTGAGTGAAAGGGTAGTGAACTGGGTAAAGACTCAGTCCGTCATCGACGTCTGTTGTGGTTGTGCTACATAGAGAAGCCGTCAGCCAAGCCGTACAGTAAACATGGCGATAAGGCACTATATCGACGACCAAGCAGATGCAGGTGTAACAAGACGGCATACTCACTATCTAAAAGACTTCTATTCATTCCCAAGTCTGCGTAAATGGCGAGAAAGCCGGCATCAAACGCGAAGACGAGGGCAGGGCGGACATTCAGATAAGAAGATAACAGGGCAGGGTGAGCAAATACAACGATTAATGGTGTAACGGCGTATCAATTACAGCAATGAAGACAGGCGGACAGCTAGGCCGATGTCCCCAAAAATGCAATGATTGTTTTGAAAGGATAGGAGGAAGAGGATGATGATGTTGTTGTCGGTGATGTTTTTGAAAGAAAGAAGAAGTTGTTGAGGAGTGAGGGGAAAGAGAGCGAGGGCGTGTGGTTCAATGGAAGGATGATGGAGGAGGGAGGGATACACGTACAACAAGTACAAAAACGTCGTCGAGGCGAGAAGTGACCTGGGCGTTATGTACTTATATTGTATGGTAGTGAATGAATGTACTGTAACTCCACCACGATTGCGTCTTCTGCTACTACAAGATAGGGCCAGGATGATTATGGAGAATGAGGATATAGGGCAGATCTACTCGTTCTGGACTGACTGTATAGCCAGGTCGGTCTTATGTCTACATTTGATCGTGTTGTTGATTCCGGCCTCAACCCTTTACCCTTTACCCTTCTCGCCCTGACCTGTCAACCCTCAACTCCGTTTTCAGTCTCGGGGACACACTCCATTTTGGTGTCTCATAAAAATGGGATTGCCCCCTCTCGCATCGCCGCCCCATCTCCGCACTCTGTCGTACTGGTCGCACAGCACCGGTCGTACAGTACAGAGTGCAGTACATGACATATGAGCCGAGACAAGACACAACAGACGGTATCCGGCAAAAGCTGCGAGACAGAGGCAGAGACATAGCAGATACAGAGACAGGCAACGGCGCCGAGTACATGTACAGTACCTTTCATACAGGCCGAGCAGAGTATCCATCCTCCTTACCTCAAGTGTCGTGCAGTCCAGCTCCGCTAACTTATTGGTTCTATGTCTTATCCACGTCTCATCCAGCCTATCTATCTATCAACAAAAGCAGAAAGTAGCAGAGTCTATCTTATCCTGTGCCTGGAGGAGGATGTATGTAGAGAAGAGGGGTCTTCTCGGCCCTGGGCACACGATAGAACACAGATACATCCAGCACTCGTACCCCGAGTATGGGGAACAGGCAAGCGACGGGCAGTTATCTCATAGCGGATCAACCAGCAGCTCGACAGCCACACCAGAGAGGGGCATCACAGGCCAGGCGGCGGGACAGGTCGGCGATCTCGCCCACTCACCCTGCCTTGACTTCGTCCGCCCACCACCCACTCCTGCACACTCAAGCATACTGTGGATACCCCGCAAGAGCCACTACGACCACTACTGAGACCACTATCACTAATATAACGCTACTAACCAATATCGACGCATATCCTCGCACCACTCACAGCCCGTGCCCCTCATCCAACGCTGCTACAGCGTCCAAGGACCCATACAAGCTTGCCAACTCCTTCCCCTCTCGCAGCACTAGCATGGGTCGGCCGCTTGCCGGTTTGATCGCTTACTGCAGACGCCGCCCGTGGCGTCCTGGGAGAAGTCTTACCAGGACGGATGTGGTGAGGGCCGCGAAATAGCGTTGTGTGGGGATGCGATATCTGGTGGTGGTGGTGGTGATGGTTGAAGTCGTTGGTTTGGTTTTTGGGGGCAAGATGAGGGACGAAGGGAAACTGAGTTAATAACGGCAGAGGGTGACCCTGTCAGGGTCTATAGTATCATAAATCCAGGTCAGCAATTCATAAGACAGAAAATTCGCATCATATTTTTTTCAAAGTCAGCAACAGACCACAGCAATTACGTGAAGCTTTTCAGAATTCTTCGTATCATTAGTCTATCCAAGGGTGAGAGGGAGACAAGCCGAGGTCCGCCAACGCCGACCTGCCCCCCAATCCCCATAATCGTTATTACAGTAATTAGAATCAACAAAAACGCCCATGCAAAACGCCGATAGAAAACGCCCATCCCAGGTTCCCAGGTACTCCCACAAGGCCTCTCTTGGCCTTTTAAAACGCCATAAAACACATGAAACAGATCCACAAGAATTTAAACACAAGAATCAAAGCCACACAAAAACCCCAGAGCCAGGAGGTGGATTCATACCCCTCCACCGGGCGAACTCTCCACCCCCCAGCCCTCACATATCCTCCGCCGCCTCCAGATCCCCGCCAAACCCCCCGTTTAATAACACAGCCGCGATCCGACGGCGCTGCAGGAACATATCATCTCCATCATAGCTCGTGGTGGTAACCCCACCCGCGACGCACTCAGCGTTGGTAATGGCAAACACCCCACAATCATACCCGTTATACTGTCTAGCGGATTTTGTGTCAAGAACGCGCCAGTCGTCCTCATTCCACAGTGAGCCCAGCTCCACCGCCAGCCATGCCTTCGTATTGCGTATAAAGACGTCTTTGGACCCGCCAAAAGAGTCGAGGTATTCGATTGTGCGGGCTTTGGGAGAGACGACAATCATTGTCCAGTGAGAGGCATTGTTCACCGGTATCAACATCGTCTCAACCTCCAGTAATTTCTCGCCAGCGGCTCTCTTCCGTCTCATCCAGCGAGATACGGATTGAGGCCCACTTTTGCTGATATTCGAGTAGAAAAATGAATTTTGTGCGACAACCTTTGGAGTTTTGTCACGCTGGTTTCTTCCAGCTTTCTTATTCGCGTGTTCAACCACCATGTCCACGTATGAATTGATGATATTGTCGTTCAGCCAACTGCATTGACCAAGGACTGTGCCAAAGTCGTTCTTCGTCAGCTGCGTACCATCTAAAGTAGTCGCCAGGGTCACATTCGCCCCTTTACTCATAGCTTGATTGATCTTGATATGCCAACCTTCATTGAGTTCAACCAGCTTCGTCTGTAGTCGACGACGCCCCGTATGTGGTTCTCGAGCAGCTTCTTCTTCTTGAAGCTCTCTCGCCAATTTCTCTGCTTCTGCTTGAGCTCTGGCCAGTTCCTCGGCGGCCATCCGAGTATAATCTTCGAATGCCTTCTTCCTCCTTTCGTCTTCTTCAGTCTTCCAATCCGCATGTTCACTGGACGATTCCAAGGCAAGGGTCTTCAAACCAGCCTCGACCCCGGCCTCCAGAACCTTCGCTTCTTCATATACTTCGGGCATCTGGAACCAATCTATATAACTCTCATCTCGAGCTTTTGGGCCTTCTTTGGAAGGTGCTTCGGGCGCCTGTATCGATGGTAAAGGCTCATCCTGAGCCTCCTGCTGGTGATTGCGCTTCAAAATCGACCGGACCGTTTGCTGTGCTGGTTTGTCTGCCTTGTTCGCCTGTTGCTTGCCAATCGTCTGTGCCAATTGCTGTGCTGGTGCCTCTACCTCATCTTCGGTCCCCTGTCCGGAACTCCCTGCCTCATATTCGGTCGCATCTTCAGAACTCTGCGGGGAAATCGGCCGCACCATTGGCCGTGCCAGTTTCTCTGCCATCCTGGCCTGTTGCTGGGCAGTCGACCTCGTCATTTCCTGTACCAATCTCTCGGCCTCCTTGGCCTGTTCCTGGGCTTTTACCCTCGCCATCTGCCGTGATTTTTTCCGGGCCAACTCTTGGGCCTTCTTCTCCTCTTCCTCTTGTGCTCGGGCTTTCTTCAGAGCTACCCTCTTCTTGGAATTCTCCAAAGCTATCATCATCTCGTCAAGGCTCTTCGGCCGATTCCTTTCTTCAAGAGCCAGCCTCTTCTGGCGGATGTTCTCGAGATAGAGCCGTGTCTCTTTCATTGACTCTGCATAATTATCCTCGGTGGGCATGTCGTCGACGCGCGCAGGCTGGTCCATCGTTGGTTCTTGAGTGTCCAGGATGGGCACGGCGGCCACCAGAGGAGGAGATGCGGGGGGACTGAGTGGTGCCATTGGCTGGTCACCGGTTGTAATATGAGGAACAGTGTGTTCCGTTGGTGATATGCGACTGCGGAGCTTTGCAGAAGCTCGACGGGGATTTCGGGGAAGCTGGCGCGAAGCTGGTTGCGCCCGCCGCTGATGGGTAATCTGCTCAGGTGTCGGAGCAGACGGTCGCATGACCTCCGTTGCCCGACGCTTGATGGACATATACCCATCAGCGGCGGCGCGCCTTATCTCCGTGACTTGAACTTGTACTATTGTCGTCAGATTGAGGGCTGTATCATGGTTGTGGGAATGGAAACTCACCACGGCGCGCTTTCCGGCCGGTCCACTGGACCGAAGCCCAGGTGATCCCGGCAAACCAACACACTGCGGTGAGGAAGTACCGCAGTTTCATCGTCGCGTGGTCGTCAATAATCTGAAAGAAAAGTTAGCTCGTTGCGCAAATTGAGGAAAAACAAAGAAATGGTACCGGCTGGATGCCAGGGACATCTGCCGACTCCTCGAAGTATTGAGGCTGGTCCTCGAATTGCGCACCTTCAGCGGTGCGCTTGCGGCTGCGGGAATAAAAACCCACGCCGCTTCGAAGACCAACCTCGCTACGACGAGGTGGTGTGTCAACAAATGCCCCCGGCATCGGGGGCATCCAGTCTGGATGGTCGCGCTCATGCGCGACGGCCACAAACCGACCTGACATTGGCGGCTGCCAGGCCGGCTTGTGGTCGCCGCGATGAGTTGGCTCCCAATCCATCGGGCTGGAGAGGAGGTTCATCGCGGGAAGTTATCAATGAGTATCGTTCGCTGAGAGAAAAAGAAGCCAGCTGAAGCTGTTGTGAGAAGAAAAAGCTAGCTGATGTTGTCGTGAGAAAGTGTACTGCGCGCGATGATGATGTAGGAGGGAAGAACAAGAGAGGGTGGGAGGGAAGTAAATAAAGAGAGAAGCGACCGGGTCGGCACTGAGTTAAACGTACCTTCCAGTATCGAGTACATTTTTGAGTCTCTGTGCCGTCGTGGCCAATTCTCAGTGACTGAGATGGAGATTTGAGGAAAGAGAGACTGGCGCGATCGAGAGCCCAGTTGCGATTTCCCTACCCGCTGTTAAACTTAGTTTCTGCCTTACCTAAGCGAAGGCGGTCAAAGTAAGGTAGGGATCAGAGCTGCAGCCCCAATGTGGGGGATATGGAACAGGGATTCATCACACGATGATGGAGGGGTAAAGGGTTCAATGAACATTGAGATTTACAGCAGATAAAAGAAACTCATGGTTGGAGTTAATGAACATGGAGAGTTTTATTGTTTGTACAGATGCGAAGAACTTTGAGGAATAGTACAAGTAATAATGGGCGACGAGCTATCGTTTGTTCAAGATTGATTTCATTTATAACTTAAGATAACAACGACCTGCTTACTTCTAAAAAATGTCTGTCATATATTTATTTACAGTATATCCCACCGAGATTACAATTGCCCCCTCAGCTCACCAAGCTTCTTCGTGCAGAATGCGGCGAAATACTCGTTCAAGGCATCCACCGTACCACTGCCTTCCACCAGGCTGACCACAATGCCAACATACCCATCCGGTCGCACCACCACCACGCCACCCTTCTTCTGATCCAGACCCATCTTTGCATGTGCTGCAGCAGTAGCGTTTGGCACTCGCTGGTCCCATATGTCATCCGCGTAGATGTGGTCTCTGTAACGGGCTAGCGTCGCTGGTACGTCTTGCGAGACTTCAATGTCGGCCCTCTTGCTGGCAAATATGGTGCATAAAGTGTAAAACAAACTCTCCGGGTTGTGACGCTCATGATACGAGATAGAAGTCTTGTCGGCACGCCTGTATGAGGAGTAGAAGGATCCCTTCTTGTCAAGATTGGTACTGAAATCAAATAGAGCATTTCTTGTCACAGCCTGCTCGCCAGCGAAAACGTAGATGCGGTAGGACCCATTCGTTGGTATCTCTTGCTCCAAGTGGACAACGTTGGCATCGACAACCCGGGTGACATTTGCGTTGATCAAGATGCGGCCTGTGCGGAGTGTGGTGCCATCGGGATGGATGAGAGGCGACTTTGCGGGGTGGTCTGGGCTCCAATTAAGGGGATTTGGCATATATGCCACCCCGTAGCCGCTAGTAAACTCACAGGACTCCTTGAACGTCTTGATGAATATGTTCTCTTCTCCAGCGTTGGAGGTGGCGCCCTCTGACGCGGCTTTCACGTCGTGGGCGGCAGGCGGGCGTTGAGAGAACAATGCGGCATATTTTGCATCAAAGTTTAACAAGTTTTCAGCGACAAGCTTACGCTCTGATTCATACGTCTCCAGGATGCCACGGTCTGCAAATCCAGATTCGACATGGTGAATCTTCCATGCGAGATTTTGAGCGTCGAGGAATGCAGTGTTCATGCCCTGACCAGCTTTTGGCTATTTTACAGTAAGCATATGAATCATTCCACGAGGTCTAGCCAGCACTTACGCTGTGTGTGTGACAGGAGTCACCTCCCAAGAAGACTCGGTGATCCAGAGTGTATTTGCTCGCAATGCCTTGCCCGATGGGGTAGACCGAGAACCACTCAACGCGCTCCCAGGTAATGTTATATGGCGCCATAATCTTTTTCGCGGCTGCCTGAACCTCCTCTTCTGTCGCTGTCCTCCTAGGAGTCCAATCTTTATCTGTCGACGAAGCAATTTGGATATATAATCGGACCATATTCTCCTCTCGTGGAATTACCATGATGGATCCGTGCTCGGAGTGAATCGTACATTTCATCTGGTATAATTGTTAGTCTTCACCGTTTACATTGCTAAGCCAACTCGGGGTTATAATTACTTTGATATCAGGGAAGTCCGTTTGAACGACACCATCCATAACACCCCATACATGAGCAATGGGGTCTTTGTGTGTTATTTGGATCTTCAATTGGTCCCTAATAAACGACCTTGCTCCCTCGCCGCCGAACAAGTATTTGGCTCGGACCGTTTCCTTGGCCGTACCGTCGATATGCGCGATGTTGACCTCTACGGGGTATGTAGGATCGACATCTGCATCTGTTTTAAACCCGGTTATAGTCCAGGGTCGTTGTATTGCAACACCGTTCTTCTCTAGATCGGTAATAAAGGCACGTTCGATATGTCCCTGGTGCAGGAGAGTCGTGAAGGGGTATCTGGCATCGATAAAGCTCGGGCAACTCGCCCACGTTCCCGTCCGATGGATGCCATCTTGAGCAGAAGTGGGATCCCAAAACGCCACCTCGAACACCTTCGCTGGTTTATGAGCCATTATTTGAGGCTTCAGGCCCATATTCTTGAGTAAATCAAGGGAGCGTGGTTGGATGCCATCTGCACGACCTGTTTTCGTCGGTTCGGGGCGATTGTCGATATGCTTTATTTTGTAACCCCATCTTGCAAGACACGTAGAGAGTAAGAGACCGACCGGGCCAGCCCCAACAATCACAATATCGTATAATTCGACGGCTGGAGCGGGGACAAGTTCGTTTGGTGATGTGTTGTCGGCCATGTTTTAGTTCATTCAATAAATATATTCAGTGAAACCAGAAGTAGCAACGATGACGGAGGGTATTTCGATAAAAAATATTAATTCCAAGAGCAGAAGAACTTGACAAAACAAATAATGGAAAGACGATTGAGGGGGAATATGTGCAGCATTATAAGAGAATAAAGGGTAGTAGGAAGAGGATGTACTTAAAACTGGACGGCATTTCTTCCGGCTCCCACGAACGTGGGACAGCAGCTGCCAACGCGCAAATGGCGACGAAGGAGTGATGTCGAGATGCCTTGGTGGATTACCGAGGGGAGTTTGGTTAAGCACACGGGTTGCTCTCACGGCACTTGGATCTCCGGATGGATGCGGGGGCAGTGGGGGGCAGTGGGAAGCTAGAGGTGAGATGTGGGGATCGGCATGGAGAAACGGTACGTCGAATGCGAAGAATGCGGGATGGCTGACTAATCCAGGGTCCAAGCTGGAAGCCAGCCGGAAACCAACCGGCCGGAAACCACGAACGGCACTCCTTGTCTTCCAGAATATTCATGATATTCATGAGTGAGCTTCCAAAATGTCTGTCAGGACCAAATCGAGTAATTATCAACCTACATGGTTTCTGCTGTTGGATATCCTCTGGTTCAATTCCCCCCCAAGATGTTAACGTCAAGAGACTTTGTCCACCCAGCTTGAGTGCACACCAAGCCATGACGGCACATCAGCGTGTCCATGCTGAAGTAAATAAGGCGGGTTTTTCCCGCCCAGTAAGTCCAATTTGCTCCTTTTTCAAACTATCTTCATGCCATTTGATGGACCTGGCCCTCGATTGAACCTATGAGAGGGGAAACGCCAGGCATATTTATTTCATACCAGCCAAGTGGGGTTGACACTGCTTTGACTTGGCCGAAACACAAATTATCTGCTCTATATGGGCTTTGCTCGCCATTGATTTGAATCTTATACGTCTAGGACAATATAAAATTGGCATTGGGTTTCTTCTTATTTACATTTGTTGACGCAATGGCTATCCAAGAACCAAGAAGGTCTTGCATTGGAGTTCATACAAACCTTCTTGGTGAACTGTGCATTTCTATTGCCACGCAGTCCGTCATATTTTGTGCCAAAATAACCAAAGAAGTTCAGGCGAAAGCAGTGCTTTCTATAATGAGCTCTGGATGGCTCAATCTGTCAGGAAAGTTGCCCTCTATGCCACAAGTGTGTTATAAAACTAAGTATTCTTTGTTTACTTTGTGATTGTGCAAGGTGATAAACGCCTTAGCAACAATCCCATATACAACTTGAAGTAAAGGAGGGCCTTGTGACAAGGCCCCGTTTGGCAAAGACATCTAATGGCATCGCTTAACCTGTGGTATGGGGATGCTTATTTTATTATCCTACAATTAACCAACCTCTATAATATCTCGCCGTTGTTGGACATAACACTCATCGCAACTCTCTTTAGCAAAGCTGGAATATTTCTTCTACTGGGGAGATACTGAAATCTGATGGTACCACCCAATCTGCCAGGCTAGCTAAAGTCATGTGCGCTTAGTACTTCCCCTACATATATTCACCAAAACATCAACATAGGCGCGGCAGGTACAAAACAACGAACAACACACTGAAGTACTTTGTTGCACAAGAGAGCCAGATATAAGAAGTCTCCACTGCAGCTGTACCTACGCAATTCATGGCGCCTTCTATTTACTCATCAATGCGTCAGGAAGTAGACAGCATGGTTCCGAGCCGCTATCTTCCTCAAAACAACCCGCTTCTCGTCTGCGATCCCGAGCCACATGGATGGGCAAGAAAAGATCCAATCGCCCATAGCGATTATGTCTCAATGGAAGAACTTGTTACTTATAACAACTTTCGGTATGTTTAGGCCTATTATATACGCATTGGGCGTTTCAACTAATGGAGTAGACTTGCAAAATACAGAGAAGAACACTCCATGAACGGCCTGCACAACCTTGAAGCTGAGACGCACACAAATATTCGAACTGTTGCAGAGGCTGCCGACAACAGAAAGTATTAGATCCAAAGACCCCAAAATATGATTGTTTGCGCTAATGTTTAAACAGGGTTGCTTCTCGCAGAGCTGATATCGTCAGAGCCATCCGTGGCGAAGCTAACCCGCGGAAGAATCCATATCCCGAGAGCTTCACAAAGAGGCGCAATGTGCAAGGTCTTCGCAACAGAGCAACTTACTTTGCAAAAAAGGAGGGGTGGGAAGAGTGCCAAAGAGATTACTGGCTTCAACAGGATGCCATAAGCTGGGAAAATTCGATCAATAAAGCTTTACCTCAAACACCTCCTTTGAGTAAGTTTGAGCCCTCAGTACGCGACATATGAATCACACTTCTCCAACACTTACATGCATCGACAATTTATTCCAGAACCCATTTATGCATAGAGATGAAGTCAATTGATTCTGTGTACTCGGATGACTGATAGACTGGAACTTGCTAACGTCTTCTCCCAAGGTCTTCATAAGCGAAGCAAATCCGAGGAATCGAAGATTTCAAGAGTTGCTAGTTCCGTATATTCGAATGATTCTTGTTTCTCATCTTCCATAAATGGACGTGGGAATAACAAACACGATGATCTTTCCACGGATGTCTCTACATCCAAGTCTTATGCAGAATCGGCCGATGGGTATCCTAATTCGCTTCCTTCACACTCCCATACAAGCCAGATGCAGCAGACCGAAGATTTTTCCAGCAGGCCGTCGGAGATTTCGGATCCAAATTACCAGATCAATGAAGGACTATTGGAAGAGCTCAAGAATCACTACCTGAAACCAAAGAGCAAAACCTCACACGAGGCAATCGCATCGTGTAAGCCGGCCACGACGCAGAAGGTCAGTAACTTCTTGTATAGAAGCAACTCGCTGCCAGTGAACGTCACACCAATGAGCGAACGCCAGAAGTCTCGCCTTGAAATGTTCCGAGAGAGTGCCCCAACCAATGGTACGAGTCAGGTGGAAAGACTGCCACATCATGTTGCAATCACTCGGCCTCGGGCACCCGGTCAATTAAGTCCCGTTATAAACACCGAGGAGCTGCATCCTGGAGAGGATCAGTTAACTGGCATAACGAACAACACAAGATACCAGTCTGCAAGTTATCCTGGTAGAAGTTCGTCTATTTCTCACCAACCAGCTATTCGCCGACCAGGAGTCGCGATAGTCACCTACAATAATGACGAAAACAACCATGAGACAGCTCATACTAACGGGTATCGATACGAGAACAGTTCGCGAAACCTTCGCCAGCGCACCGTTCGCACCGACTATCCCGAAGATAGAAGCACAAGTACACTTGGCGGGGACGATATTGCCTCCACTGACGAAGATCCGTTGGAATCGCAAGGAACTGCTGGCTCGCCGATGAAGAAAATATTTGGTGATGGGGGCTCTTTCGAACAACTCAAGGCCGACACAAAGCCGGTCCTCAAGTCGATGTGGGGTTCTGTAAAGGCGAAGGTTCATATAACCGTAAGTTGTCTCGACATTTATGACGCTCTACCACTAACGCTCGTTCTAGAAACCGAAGATTGACATGGCAGCCTTCAAAGGAATGTTCTCCCTCCGCTCACAGAACCCCAAATTGGGAATGGTGACTTCCAACTTCATGATATCTTGTGATCAAGAATTTCAGTCGTCACTATATGCACGCCTTGATCTTTTAATCTGTACAGTTGCGAACAAATTTCTCCTGTTTGAGCATTTTGAGAACAGGATCACTCCAGTCACAGCTGCTCAATACATAGAGAAGTGGGTTAAGAAAGGGAGGGCACAGTTCACCGAGTTCAATTGTGGTCAACCTTTCCAGGCACTGATAATCTGGGAATGTCGCCAGTCGCTTCAATTCTACAGCGACCACGAGGTTCGTGTTAGGGATGCGGCCCTCGACACGTGGCGCATAAATGCCAACTCAATGTCTGTGCTAACGCGATGCAATGGAGATTCTGCTATCCAGAAGCACTTACATGATTCCTGGAAGGTTCTGGAGATTCTAGGTGGCACCTGGGACGACTACGACTCTCTGTCTCGCCTTCACATTTCATTTCATGAGGTGGTTGCTGGCGCGAAGACACGCAACGATGAACTTGGCATTGAACACGATTGGAACCCACCGCCTGTGCCACCGACTCCGGCGATGGCGTCAATAAAATCCCCAGACTTGTCCCACCTATTCAGACAAGGTTAAACAGTTGTTGGCCTTTATACCAACGGAGTGCAAGCAGCATACTCGCTGCAAAGTCTGGGTTTCAGGACTAGGCCTTTGAACCCACCAATCTCGAATACAGAGTACCCTATACCATATACGATGGCCTGTACGATTATAATACCGTTATAGTTCGTCTACTTCAATAGTTTCAGCGCAGCAACGGTCAGGTTGCAGAATACGAGGGGGATACATGGTGCGTTGCACGGATATTGAGTGATTGAACTCTCTGTACCACCGCAGAAGTCTTTTGAGATGCTACAGCCCATTTAATTTGCGGGGTCGTTCCAAACAGTGCTTAGGCACTCTTTGGTCGTTTCATTGGTGATGGAGTGGCTGTGTACGATATTTCATGTAGGAACTGCTTCGTCATCATGTACTATATGGGAATTATAATGGAACTTCTATGTCTCATACACTCTGCCGTAGATCTGAACCGCAGGAGTGTACTCGTGCCACTCAACAGTCTGGAGGAGGGCCTTCTGTAGCTGAGGATTTATACCATCAATTTAACCTGATACAATCTCTATCTTTAGTTCCATCTCTGAGTAACTAGCTTATTAATTGCGGCCCTGAGTGATTGAACGCCTTTACTTGAATTATAGTTTCTGTAACCACTGGTATAATGGACATTCCATCTTCAGACTTTTGGGCAGGACGAGTACTAGACATCCTGAGGGCGGTGAGACGCATGTGGCGACTACACGTGGCAGAACAGGGTAAAATATGCCAGAAGATGGGCTGACGTCACGCCCACAGGAACAACACACCAGGCAGATAAAGGACAACAAGGTAGCACCCGGAACACCTGCATCAACTCCGACAATCGAAAAACGACACGCGTTGTAGCAGAAAAAGACGCGGGAAGGCCGTTGTACTATTCACAAGTCAGCTGCCTACTGAGAGCCCCGTGGGCTCAAACTTCCAATACCAAAACGACGGCTGTCAAGTGTTTGCGCATTTTTGTATATGGCACCTCTGGCTTGAAATGAAAAGTACTATCTTTTAGCCCTCGGCATTCTTGTACCTACTATGTGAGTAAAATTATGCCAGCCAGCTTATAAAACTCTAACTGACCGGCGCAGTTTACCATGGCTCGCTCAAGCCATTCTTATGGCCCTACCTGTCGTCTCGCTCCAACTATCGACTCTAGCAGTAAAGGCGACGACAGCCAGCCACCCGTTCGAACACAGTTCTTTTATGCATCAGCTCTACCGATTGACGACCCCTTATCAGTTGTCCCCGCCCCTAGCAGCGACCCGAAATCAGCGAAACATGCACCGCGGCCCTTCTCAACGTACGATAACAACGCCCTCGAAGAAGCCTGGCTCGCCTTAGGGCCGGCTCGACTCAAAACGAGACCGCGAAAAACGAGCACAAGTCTAAAACAGCCTCTAGTCGAAGTTACCGCCAATGCAGAAAATGGAAATAAAGGAAGCAGGGTTATAGATGGGGGTGAAGGTAGAAATGAAGGGCATTCTCAGCCGGATGACGAAGACCACAAAGACCGCAAGGCGGCGAGGAAAAGGGAGAGCTCTTCCAGTTTAACTGATAATCAAACTCCCGGGGATACTGGGATGACAATACCCAGCTCGTTAGGGCTCTCTGAAGCTGGCACTACGGGGTTTCCATTCCAAAGGGCGCCTGAACGTTCAGAAAACGTCCGCCCACTAGATGCAGCAGTGTCTCCAGAACCACCATCTCCACCTGCCACATTTATGCCTCTAGAAGAAGATAGTGGCGACCGGGAAATCGAACAGCTGGAACCAACAGCGCCCTGTGATGACGCACAGCCAGGGGACAATGGGACAGCTAATGCCTCTCGCTGCGAAGCAAAAGAGTACGCGAAAGAGACTGCTAGCATACCTGTTGGAATATCTCGACTGCATCTCGTCCAATTACCAACACTTCAAATGATGCCTATCTATTGGTCACCCGTGCACGATGTTGCTTCAGTTACTCGCGGAACATGGTTTTATCGAGATACTATGTATCCTGTGGAAAGTGCCGTTGCCAATCAATTAGAAACGGGGTATCGGGAACTCCGTCCGTGGTCTCGGACATGGAGCGATGAGCTCGCAAGTGCGCTTGCTCTCGGCGCAGATGGCGAGGAAAAGATATCACATCGACTATGGCCGAGTGACGAGGAGCCGTCTGAGGAAACCCAATCTCATTCCGCGGTCTCCCCAAACAATTCTCGATGCGCTGCCATGTGCTTCAACGGAGAAGTTGCCGCTGAGGGGAATGCCTATCTTATCGAATCTGACGAAAAAAGTACTGCGAAAGTAGACACTCCACGTCGCTATCCAAACTCGCATGTTATCTACAAGGATTCACGAAATGCGTATATTTTGAAGCCTAGCCTTCAACCATCTGCCTACTATGGAAGGAAACCGCTTTCTAAGATTAGGAAAGGTATTACCGTTGGGCTACATGTCGTCCGCGGTTTTGATTGGCCATTATGGGAGAAGCTACACCAAAACCACAAATCCGCTGTAGCTTCGATGGCAGAAGAAGCAGCCGCGGCTTCCGAGACTGCAAATACAAGCCAGAGAGCTGTCTGTGAAGCTTGTGCATCCCAATCCGAGAGGCCGGCAGTTACTGACCTTGTTCTTGTTATACATGGAATTGGTCAGAAGCTGTCCGAGAGGGTGGAGAGTTTCCATTTCACACACGCAATCAACTCATTCAGGCGGTCTATCAATGTAGAATTGGCCAATGAAGACGTTCAGACGGTCCTCCGGCCTGGCCTTGGTGGGATCATGGTCCTTCCGGTGAATTGGAGATCTAATCTATCATTTGAAGAAGGTGGCCCCATGAAGGCTTCAGATAAGGGCAGAGAGTCCCTTCACACCAAATTTTCATTGAAGGATATCACCCCAGATACTATACCAACAATACGTAACCTTATCTCAGATGTCATGCTCGATATACCTTTCTATATGTCACATCATAAGCCCAAGATGATCGAAGCGCTTGTTTACGAAGCCAACCGCGTGTACCGGCTGTGGTGTGAGAACAACGAGGGGTTTCATAAGAATGGTCGTGTCCACATCATTGCCCATTCTCTGGGTAGCGCGATGGCCTTGGACGTGTTATCGAGACAACCTACTGCTCCGCCGGGTGTTGTTCCAGGCAATAAGTCCTCAGTGTCGAAACACTTTGACTTCGACACCAAGAACTTGTTTTTTGTAGGCAGCCCGGCCGGGTTCTTTTTACTGTTGGAGAGGGGGAAACTCGTGCCCAGGAAGGGAAGGAATAAGCCCGGAGCGGGATCTGACGGTCAAGATGAAACCATTACCAGCAATGCTGATAATTATGGTTGTCTGGCTGTGGACAACCTGTATAACGTTATGGTAAGATAAGCAATCCCCAACAAATTTGGGTTCTCCACCAAAGGCTTCTGCTAATATGTTCGATAGCATTGTAATGATCCCATCGCATATCGCCTCAACGCAACTGTCGATCCAGCGTATGCTCTGTCTCTCAAGAACGCCCAAGTCCCATATGCCACGGCTGGTTTCTTTGGATCCATTGGCAATACGATGAAAAGCCTCATGCCTGGCGCCAGTTCGACACCCGACCTGGGCGTCGGGCAGGTCGCAGCAAAGCCAGCTATCCCCCGGCTCCCGTCGCAGCTAGAAATGGAAGTCCACGACTTCACGCGCGAAGAGATTGCAGAGAAGAAATTCTTTCTGCTCAACGATAATGGCCAGATCGATTACTTCCTGAGCTCTGGGGGCGGACCGCTCGAAATCCAGTACCTGAACATGCTGAGTGCTCACAGCAGCTACTGGAGCAGCCCGGACTTTATCAGGATGCTGGTTACCGAAGTAGGCCGAAAACCGGGAAAGCTAAATACGTTACCCAACATGAGGGCAGCGAAGAAGACTCAAAAGACACAAAAGTGAATGGCCCCCGGGGCCCAGGGGTAGGTTAGGTTGGAAAAATACACTATTGGGAAACGGGGATTGGAGCACGGAGTACAGGCGGGAGTTATAAATTTCCCACGGAAGAATAGATAGATACCTGCATCAGCGAAAAGGGAAGCGGGGAAATGGTTATAAAGGAATCTTTGGGTGTTATTTAGAGAAACAAAATTCAAGAAGTATCAAGTCAAGATAGACTTTACTCTCAAGCCACTGTATGCTACCCAAGTATTCAAGATAGGGCTATTCGCTATTGCTGTATAGAGTGATCGCCATAACTGGCTATACTTTGCTGAGTGGAGCTGAGCTGTTATCAACGGCGGCTCGAGTTTGCCCTTTGCCTCAGTACGGAAGGCGGGGTTTGGTCGGTTGAAGCGCTAATTTCAAGTCAACGTGGTGCGCAGGTGCGCAGGTACCAATGTATACTTGTACATCTGCGGCCTGCCCATCCTAGACTGCGGGCTAATTACGAACCATGAGGATCCATATTCTGGGGTCTTACCCACAAGAACAACCTCAGCTTCTGTTGGGATGTATGACGAAACCTCCAGAATCCATATTCTCACGGACTGACAGCTTACAACATCACTATTGATATGCTAGAGTGTCGTTGCGATTGTATGCGTACAGCCGTATGATAGTTGTTTGATAGCAGCACCGATGGCCAAGAAGGTGCGCCAGCGGATTAGCTATGGTGAGTGTGGTTACATAAAACCCCGCAACGATGCAACTTGTCTTGCTTGCTACCGGAGATATGTCGTTGGATGTATTGCGCATGAGTGCTGATTCTGATTCTTTGTCTAGTTTTACCGCTTGCGAATTCGCCAGGCGGCCATAGGCTAGGTGTGAATGGGCTCGCTGTTGACGGCGAGCACTCGATCCTGTACGTTTGAGAGACTTGCTTCTCGCCTGCCTGCGCTTCGACATTGAGACTAATGTAACATAGATACTCGGGAGGTCGCGACGGTGCCATTTGCGCATGGGACTTGGATCTCAACCTCAAACCCAGCAACGGTCTGGAGGACCCATTCGAATCCCCGGAGGATCCCAAAGAGAACCCGAGCTCCAAACGCACGCCCAAGACGACTTTCCGATCTCAGACACAGGCCCATACTCACTGGGTGAACGATATTGTGCTCGCGCAGAACAACACAGCACTGGTTTCAGCCTCGTCGGATCTTACAGTGCGGGTATGGCGGCCATTGTCAAATGACACGGAGGCGCCACAGACAATCGGACAGCATTCGGACTATGTTAAATGTCTAGCAACACCAAATCGCCACGCAGATTGGGTTGCATCGGGAGGCTTAGATCGAAAGATCTGTCTCTGGGACCTGAATGGAGCCGGAAAGAAGCTGGAGATTGAAATCAGCGGCGAAGAGAAGAGCGAGAAAGGCTCCGTCTATGCTCTTAGCGTCAGCCGCACCATGCTTGCCAGCGGGGGCCCCGAAAGCATAGTGCGCCTTTGGGATCCAAGAAGCGGGCAGCGAATAACGAAATTCGTGGGACACACGGACAACATCCGGTCAATCCTGATCAACGAGAGCGGCGACACGATTATGACCGCCAGTTCGGATCAGACAGTGAAAGTATGGAGTGTGACTGCTGGCAGATGCATGCATACCCTCACGATGCACAATGACAGCGTGTGGACGCTATTCTCCGACGACCCTGAGTTGGGCACGTTTTACTCTGGTGATCGTTCCGGCCTCGTCGTTAAGACAGACGTGAGAAACACAAATGGCGAGATGGATGATGGTATCTCACTGGCCGTAGCTCAGGAGACTGATGGTGTGAACAAAGTTATTGCACACGGAGACCACATCTGGACTGCTACTGGTAGTTCATCTATCAATAGATGGGCTAATGTGGATACTGGACCAAGCATCCAGTTGCCCGAAGCATTCAAACACCGCAGGACATCGAGCGCCGCGTCAAGGCAGAGACCCATCTCACCACCGATCGTAGCTTCCAGCGCCAAAAAGGAGATCCCAGTTAGATCGATACTCAGAATTTCGAATACAGCAAGTTTCCCTGCTGCTGCCATAGATGGAGAAGCTATGACCGCATCCATCGGAAGCATTAAGCCGGACCTCTTGGACCCAGATATTGTTCTGATAGAGCCGATACATGCGTTACCCGCAGAAACGATCGAAGGCCAGCATGGGCTGGTGAAACACAAGTTGATGAACGACAGGCGAAGAGTTCTAACGTTGGATACCGCCGGAGATGTACTCCTATGGGATCTTCTTCAATGCGTCCCAATACAATCTTTTGGGAAGAGGCATCTCGAGGATGTAGAGCCTGAAGTCAACACCAATGAAGCGATTGCGCCTTGGTGCTCTATTGATACTAGAACGGGCCGGTTGGCGGTTGTACTGGAAGAGTATAATTGCTTTGACGCGGAGATGTACGCCGATGAGATACAGATGGGCGAACCAATCGCTCACCGCGAAGATCAACGAATAAACCTGGGCAAATGGATTTTGAGACATATATTTTCTAGGCTCATCGATGAAGTCATAAAGAGGGACGAGGACTTCCGCAAAGAACTGACCGCAAAAGCCAGAGAATCCAGGCCGCGAGACCCGCCACCGACGGGATTACAGATCCCAACCGGAAACCCCTTTTCTTCCGGGGATAGCGATGTCTCAACGCCCCGTGGAAACGGCCACCAGGTTCAGGGGACCCCCAACATGGGAATCGTCGTTGCTACACCTCTAGTACCGAATAGCCTCCCTGCAGTTTCTGAAGACGGGACGAAACTAGAGAAACTACAGTCACAAATCAGCCAAAGTTCGGCCGATAAAAATGGCGATTACTTTACTAGTGCTCCGTTGGCACCGTCGGAGACTAAACCCGCAGCGACACCAAACGATACGCAGGAAGCAACGAAAGCTACCCCCGATCCGGAAAAACAGACCAACGGGAAGGAAGCTGGATCAAAGTTTGGCAAGAAATTCAAGATGTCCTTCGGTAGCAAGAAAGTCGGCCGCTCTACGTCCACTTCTGCGGAGAAACCAGTCGTGGAAGTCGAGAAATCAGAAGGATCCGAGACTTCCGAGCCTGCTGAGAAGGAGACCGACGATAGCTTTGGGGGCATTATCCAGAAGATCAACGCCGAATACGAGAAACAGTTGAGTGAGTTCCCCGATCAACCACTGGGAAGCGGGATCACGCCAAGCTTGCCGAACGAGGCGCCGGTCTTGAAGCCACCCACGATGACCACTGTCATTATCCAGGAAGAGACCTCCGGAGGAAGTGCGGATTTGTATCGAGGTACTGTAGGCACAGTAGGGGAGGATGCGAGCGCGATCATCGAAAGAGCACCTACCTGGTTGGGAGAACTTCTGTTGAGAAATAGAATCCCGTTCAAAGAGCCGGTGAAGCTGTCGTTCATCCTTCAACCCTGGCAGGACTTACTTCCCGGCATTGCTGGCCCAGACGGGTATGTTACTCTTTCAAGTGAAGCCGTTCGAAGCTAATATATCCACAGAAATTGCAGATTAAACGCAAACAGGATGCTCCGTGTTAAGAAAATATTGGCATACGTTGCTGAACGAATCGAGGCTATTCCAGATCAGGCCGACCCGGATGCCCTGAAGCCAGAAGAATATCTAGAGCTGTATTGTTATGATCAGGTATATACAATGCCCCTCTGCAATCCTTGTATTTTAACTAACGTGTCCATAGAAACTACCCGTAACGATGACTTTAGCCACCCTTCGAGCCCGTATTTGGAAAGGAGGCGCAGATGTTATGTTATACTACAAGAGCAATGGGCGGAAGGAGCTTAAACTCGACAAGGGGCCTGAACTGCCGGCAATTCCTGACGAAACTCCCGCCCCTGCCACGCCCGAAGAGCCTTGAGAGGCGTGTATTCACTTCTGGTCCCCTGATCGTGGGGATAACTACGTATCATGTCTATATGCCAAAGACGCGGGACGTATAATGACTATCACTATCACTATCACCTCAATGCTATTTCTATCATTGCCTGCGCCATCTATATGCAATCCCGCCCAATAGTGATACAGATATTCACGTCTCAATTGCCTCCCCCCTGATTCTCATATCGCCTCATTCCGCTTCTGTACTGCTTTCCCTTCCAACGCATTATATGCCCACTGGTAGCTTCCCAAGAAGATAGCCCCTCCAATGCTAATCCACATAATCCTTGGCCCAATCCCCGAAAAGAAGGCCATGGGCCCACTGTCCTTCAATATCTGCCTTATCAGGATAAACATCCCCGTCTTCTCCTTCGCCAGCATCATCCTCGTCTTCAGCACATCCAAAGGTGTAGTTATACCCGCCGCCGTCGCCCCAGCCATACTCCCCGCCAACCCACTCTCCCACGCCGCAATCTTCCCCCTCCCATCATCCCGCTGCGTAGTCCTCAACCTCCACTTCTTCATCGCCTCCCACAACGGGAACTGGATGACAGTAAACGGCACCTCGCGGAAAATCGTAATGCTCCACCCGCGGTACAGCTCCCTCCACACGCCCGGCACGCCAATGGCAGCGCGCTGGCTCAGAATCGACGAAAGCGCCGCCAGCGACGACGGGAACTGCCGCGCCTGCGCGCGCTGCTTCACCACCTCCGTCGGCACGCGCACCGCGCACGCCGCGACCTCGCCCATCGACGCGGCCATCATGTGTTCCATCGGGGCTTCCCATTCGTGGGCTGTGGGCGAGCCGGAGTTGAGGGTGTCGCGCGCGATGCGCCGCGAGGAGAGGAAGGATTTGGTGTTTTCGTAGGTTACGAAGAAGAGGGCGGCGCCGGGGGCGGAGCCGACGATGGCGGAGCCGACGCCGGCGTAGATGCCGGAGAAGCCGCCGGCGGCGCGGAAGCCGAGGGGGGACTGGAGGCGGGTTTTGAGGGTGTCGAGGGGGTAGAGGGAGAGGTCGACTGTGGTGCCGGCCATGGCGCCGGAGAAGAGGGCGGAGGTGAAGGTGGTGTTTGTTGGGGTCGACATTTTGAGAATTTCAGTGATTTAGTGAGGGGGAGAGGAGGAGGAATGAGGGACTAGGTTAAATTGCAAAAAGAAGGAAGGCCGTAGCCCTCATGAGTTGTTGAGGAACTGGGAAGCGTGCACTGTAAATTTATCTCGGGAGCCCATGATTGTGGGGATGCCGGGTTATCGATAGCCGCCAAACGCGATATCCCGGACATCAGCACGCGACAGTCTCCTGGCCGCACGCATCCCGCCGCAGTATGGCGTTCGCCGAAGAGGAACTATGATAGAATTAAGGGAATAATGCTGGAATGGTGGGGATCCTACATCGAACAGGATGGAGTGGTCGTGGGGCTGCCATCAGCCTGGATAGGTTTATTGCAAGCTTGCGGCAGCTGAACCACAGGGGACTGAATCAGCGTATGAAACTCAACCATAAGAATTAATATGAAGTTTAACGACTAATAATGCTCAGTCACAGAGACAAATGGAAAGCCTTGCAACCCATTGACAATTGGTATTTCACATCCGTGCTACTCAAATGCTTGATCGCCCAAATCTAACAAGATTCAGGTCTGGCAATCAGCGGTGGCGTGGATTCCATGGCTCTGGCCTCCCTTTGCTCTGGAATTCAAAGTAAGGGTCAATTAAGATTTCGTGCCTTCGTTGTAGACCATAAAGTCCGTACAGGAAGCGGCGACGAGGCTCACGCCGTTGCCAAAATCCTAGAGGAGAAAGGTGAGTTGAGCTGTATCTCGCCCCCAATGCTCCTATTAACAATATCAGATATTCCCACGGATGTACTCAAAATTGAATGGCCAGAAGGGCTGAATCCCAAGGAAGCGTCAAATTTTGAGTCTCTTGCCAGGAAGTACCGCTTTCAAGCTCTGGGGAAGGCATGTCGTGACCACGACATCCATTCCCTGTTTCTTGCGCACCATCGCGATGACCAGGCCGAAACCGTACTGATGAGGATGATTAATGGTCACCGGAAGGACGGTCTTTGTGGGATGCGATTGTCTGGCGACATACCAGAGTGCCGTGGAATCTATGGCGTCCATCAGAGCGGCTTACTCGATCATGCTTCCGCACCAGCGAGTAAAATTGAGTTTAATAGGCAAATAGACCCGAATAAGTCTCATTCTCTGGACTCCCCAGGCGATGCTATGCCGTCTACTTCATCCCCAATGGGTATGCGGATAGAATCCGGCGGAATCAAAGTCTACCGCCCCCTCTTATGCTTCAGCAAACAAGAGCTCAGGGATACATGTGAAGCCAACGGCATGTCTTGGTTTGAGGACAAGACAAATGCAGATCCAACGCTCACCATGAGGAATGCTATCCGCCATATTTATGCGAACAATAAGCTCCCCGTGGCGCTACAGAAGCCTTCCATACTTGCCCTGGCCAAAAGACTGCAGGAAAACCGCGACAGGGACATGGAAAGACGCAACAAGTCCTTTACCCAGAAAGTACAGATTTTGAAGTTCGAGCCCAGTGTTCCGTACTGCTCGGTTTATTTTGAGCCTCTGGATATGGGACATAACGCCAAGAGTTCGACCGATATTTCCAGCACCGTGTTCGAGGATGCAAGTTGGTGGCTTCGTGCTGTGATCCAGTTGATCTCTCCTGTCGAAAATATTGCCCTGGGATCATTGAGTACTGCCGTACAACGGATATATCCGGAGCTCGATTCTCAAGTAGGTTACGATTCAGCGCCTCGGAAAGCATTTACTGTTGCTGGCGTGATGTTTCAGCCCGCGCCTTCCAATATGCATGAGGTTACACTCCCTTCTAGCCACACAGGTTACAATCCAACGGCAAGTGAGGGCTCGACGCTCGCCCCTCAGCGGGTAGCGAACAGGCACTGGATCATCAGACCGCAGCCGTTTAAAAAAGGCAAAGAGCCATGTCTAGAGTTTATGCCATTTCAGGGGAGAGACGAAGACACATACTGGAGAGATGACTATTCATGGAAGCTATTTGACGGCCGATTTTGGATCCGCATTTTGAATCTGACGTCCACCAACATATCGTTAAGGCCGTTTCAGGCACAGGATGTGAATAAACTCAAAGGAACGAAATTTATGGAGCAGCTGGAACAGCGGGAAAAGTTGCTGCTGCCTGTCAAGGCTTCGAAATTTAGATATGTGCTACCCGCGATTGTAGCTGAAGTGGAAGGCATAGACCAAGTAGTGGGGCTTCCGACCCTGGGTATTGTTGCACAGGATTTCGAAAAATTGGTGAAATATGAAGTCAGGTATAGGGGCTTGGATTCATGGCCGAATTAATGGTATATTAGCAGTGTTTGAATAGGGTCAATCCAGCACTTATAAAGGACACCGATAGACCAGCAAAATAATTAAATTTAGTCTATAAACTTTTCTCTACTGGTTCGAATGATCTAAGACTGATGAATTTTGAAAATATGGCTCAGTACCAAATAGCGCGTGTCCGGTGATGAGGTAAAGTGCCTTCGTCGTCTATCTTCTCCTGATCTATCTTCTCCTGCTCTTTCGCTGTATCGTAGAGGAAGAAGTCTATTAATATGGCATTTATTTCCGTGTCGGGATGCCGCCTGAGGATCTCTTTCCTGATGAGCTCAACACACCAAATACTGCAGCCTGTAATTTGTTAGAACAGCTCGAGCATACAAACATATCTTCCAACATACCTCTGATTTGCACTTCCCACGAATGCCCCGTCTCAATCAACTTCTTCTTCCGCAGGGTGGTCTCTAATAACGGACTGTACTGCATACAGCCTAGCAAGTTCAATATTTGCGGAATCCTATAATCAGCAAACATGGTTATCTTGTCTATATCGTAAAACTCCCCGTAGTCGAGGCCGTCAAAGCATGCCCACAGATCAGCCACGAGGATCTGGGCGCGCTTGAGGATCCGGACGGTCTTGCGGCCCTCGAACCGCACTTCGTCTCGGAAACATCTAAAGTCACGGGCCAGGATGTTGACCAGGGACGCTGCAGATTGGTCTGCCTCTTCTATGCAGTTCAGGAAACTGCAGTTATATTTCTGGAAAACGAAGTTAGCAGTATTTCCATTTCATTGCCATTTGTGTCATACCTCGTAGAGCACTTGCCCTGCCTCCCGGAGGCACGCCAACCGCTCCTTCAACATGGGCATCTCCTCGTCCGTGGCAGACCTGAAGATATACGCCATCTTTTCCTCAGTCAACTCATCTTCACTCTGCCAGTAGTCTGAGCTTGTGATTGGTATATCTGGTCATCCATAAGCACGGGTCCCAAAGTCAGGTAAGGGGGAAAGCTGCGAACCTTCATCCAGCGCACGATTAATAGCGGCAACCAAGCTCCAATATCCCGTCCACTTCTTGCCCTTGTATTCAATGGCAAACCTCTCTTCCGTGCACTTATCAGACCAAAAAGAAAAATTGAGTAAATCCATGGTAAAAATAAACGCCACCGTCTTTTCATCCTTGGCCTTGGGATGCAGCTCATGTGAGGACCAGGTCGAGGTACAGTACTTCTTCTTCTGCATCTGCTCGTAGATCATAGTGGCTGCCGCCTTGGTGCTCCGCATGTCAAGGGCCACATCTATGGAATTATCGGTGACATACTTTGCTCCATCGAGCACATGTGTCTCAGGCACGCTGGGGTCAGGCTGCGCACCCATGAGGTGTTGACGGAGGAGCGCCAGGAGCTCTGGGTCCGCTTCGTCGTCGGACATTATGAGAAATAGTTAGAAAGCACACAAAAATGTAAACAGATTTCTGCTTGACTCTGTAAGAAAGATTGAAAGGCGTGCTTGGTACGCTCTGAGCTGCTGCAAGGGGTGGATTGAGAAATAATACTGATAAAGAATTTTGGAAGTTGTTATCGGCCACACCACACCGCACCTTTGGTAGGAACCACTTATCTGGCGCACGCGCCAAATCTTAGTAAAAAGGCTTGGAGTCTGGTATTAATTGTACTATACTCGTCGTTTTGAATATTACTGTACTTGGAATGTACATAATTATAAGTTGAAAGCAAGGGATGGTACGCTTCAATCATCGAAATTCATACAGTAGGGAGTTTCAAGGAACGAAAAAGAAGTTTAGAGCCTTGATGTTCACTACATGCGACAGAAGGAAACATCGACAGGTACTGCCTATGCATGGTCAGGTACCTGACTTGGCGGCTCCCAACTAAAATACTGTACAGAACCAGTACAAAGATACTTCCGGCTGCACCTCGTGGGATCCGGTAGGATCTGGCCACCACTCGCCCAGAACTGAGTGAACTGTCCACAATTGACTATGGCGGTTCTTGGGGACTGTTCACTCGGACTGTTCACTCCGGTCCCACTCCCACTCGCCCACGCGCTGGAGTCGCGTAAAGTACCACAAGTACCATAAGTACCACACCACCAGAAATTGCCTGGTGGGTACATGGACAAATCGGTTTGACGTCGCTCGGTCGAACAGTCTCCATCAGCCGCGCTTTGCGACGAACCTCACCATTTCCTGGCGACAAGTCAATATTTTGTTTCTTTATCCTTCACCCTTCGCTTCGTCACACTTCTAAATTTCTATCCTTTGGCTCTTCCGTCGGACTTTCCTTTTAATATCAGATGTACAATATTCACTCTCTTGTCAATTGACGCAGACATGGCCCGCGACCACTACAACCAGCAGGCGCTGGGTAAGCCCTTGAATAGTGATGTCAAGCAGGTAAGCCCGAGCCTTCTCTATACTTCATGGCCAACATTGGCGTCTTGCGCTGTATAGAGTGTATTGAGTGACTGCAGTCTCCGGGCTGTTCTTCTCACTGTGCAATCTTTCCGAGTAATGCGACATGCGCCAACCTGAGCACCATGGACCCTTCCTGCTACCCTGGAACGAATTAGGCTGACATCTCAACTATAGGCACGAATTCTGATGGTAGGAGCCGGCGGCATCGGCTGCGAACTTCTCAAGAATCTACTTCTCACCGGCTATGGCGAAATCCACATCGTGGACCTTGATACCATCGATCTCAGCAACCTGAACCGCCAGTTCCTCTTCCGTCACGAACACATCAAAAAGTCCAAAGCTCTGGTTCGTCTCCCCCGTCTCTGGTCCATCCATTTTTGGAGACACTGCTAACTGTGAGTGCAGGTTGCGAAAGAAGTTGCGCAAAGGTTTAATCCAGCCGTCAAACTCGAATCATACCACGCCAATATCAAAGATGCCCAGTTCAACATTGACTGGTTCAAAACCTTCACCATCGTCTTCAATGCCCTCGATAACCTTGATGCCCGCCGCCATGTTAACAAAATGTGTCTTGCGGCTGACGTACCGCTGATCGAGAGTGGAACCACGGGTTTCAATGGTCAAGTCCAGGTCATCAAAAAGGGAGTCACAGCATGCTACGATTGCACCACAAAAGTTACGCCCAAGAGCTACCCAGTATGCACAATCAGGAGTACACCCAGTCAGCCGATACACTGCATTGTTTGGGGCAAGAGCTACCTGTTGAGCGAGGTATTTGGAGCCACGGAGATAGACTCCGATGAAATGGACCATTCACAGGACTCGGAGAACGCGAAGGAGATCGAGAAACTGCGACAGGAGGCGCAGGCGTTGAAAAATATTAGGAATGCCATGGGCACTGACGAATTCCCAAAACTACTCTTCAATAAGGTGTTCAATGAGGATATCACGCGCCTAAGGTCGATGGAGGAGATGTGGACGACAAGGAGGAAGCCGGATCCACTAGAGTATGATACTGTGGCCGCTGCCGCTGCACCTCTGGAGGAATCAAAAGAAACCGTTCTTCGAAATGATCAGAAGCCTTGGTCTCTGGAAGAAAATTTGACTGTCTTCAAAGACAGGTATGTATACAATTTACCGCGGCCCTATCTACAAGGCTAACATATATAGTTTAAATCGTCTAAGCAAACGCATGAAAGATCTGAAGGCTGCCTCTGACGGAAACTCCGCAGAGCCAACGATTATCTTTGACAAGGATGACGAAGATACGCTCGACTTTGTCACCGCGACAGCGAATATCCGATCCATCATCTTCGGGATCGAGACAAAGTCTCGATTTGACACCAAGCAAATGGCAGGCAACATTATCCCGGCCATTGCCACAACAAATGCAATTGTCGCAGGCCTCTGCGTATTGCAATCCTTTAAGGTCCTTCGTGGCGATTACTCAAGCACAAAGGAAATATTCCTATCACCTTTCGCATCCGAGCGCCTAATGGCTTACGAGAAGACCCGAGCACCAAACCCAGATTGCCCCGTTTGTAGCGTTGCGCAAACTAGGCTCCTGGTGGACTTATCTCGAGCTACGCTGAACGATCTGGTAGAGGACTTCTTGCGCGTCCAGCTCGGATATGGCGACGAGTTTGTAGTCAGCAATGAAGTAGGCTTGCTATATGATGTGGACGAGACAGAAAACCTCGGCAAGAAACTGAGCGAGCTCGGAATCAAGGACGACAGCTTTCTCACAGTCATTGACGAGGATGAAGAGGACCCACGAGTCAACCTTGTCCTCAGCGTTCAAGGGACAGCAACGCCGAATGACGCAAAGCCAATTAGCGCACTCCCCACGGCCGTCGATAGCGAGCAGCCCATTTCCATACCCAGACGGCCACGGGTTATTCCAACCCCAACAGAAGCCACGAATGGTGATTCGGGGCATAAAGAGCCCATCAGTAAGGGTGAGGCGCCTAAGGGGTCTCCGGGCCCGGTGGCAGGGACGAAGAGAGGGGCAGATGAGCTTGGAGAAGCCGGCCCTGAAGCCAAGCGTGGAAAGCTCAAGGAGGCAAACGATGATATTATCGTTTTAGACAGTGCGGATGACGGGGCCATCATCATTGAAGACGACTGAAACACACCTCAGCATTGGTGATGATTGAGACGTGTTCCAGCATCTCCCAGCACATGGCGAACCTGGCTTATTCATACCGCACTCAGACCCCCATCAAGGTTGAGGGTGCAGTTATTGGCATACTGGTTGGCGGCTAGGAAGAAAGCGGCATCAGCAACCTCTTCAGCAGTACCGAAACGTTGCAGGGGTATGGCGTTCTTGGTGGACTCGAAAAGGGCAGGATCCATGCCTAGAGATGTATATTAGCTACTGCTGTTAGGTATACCCCGCTACAGGAGGAGGAGAAATTAAGAATTAATGAAGAATAAATGCTCGTACCTGATGTCATCTCGGTTTCGATGTACCCCGGCACAACGGCGTTCACGCGGACGCCTGATGGCCCTGCTTCTGCGGCTAGAGCTCTTGTGAAACCTGGAAATGTTAAAATGGTTTGGTAACGACATTTACTGCGTGATGACTGACCTAGAATGCCTGCCTTTGAAGCAGCATAAACAGAACTTCCCCGACCACCTTTGACTCCCAGTAAAGATGCAATGTTGATAATACAGCCTGTCCGATAATCCAGTTAGTACGTGGGGTTATACAAACCGCATGGCCAAAACTTGCCTGTCTTCTTCCTCATCATGTCCTTAACCATGTACTGGCATCCCCACATGGTGCCCTTTAGATTCGTGTCGATAACCTCATCCACGCTCGATGCTGGCGTCCGGACCAACAGAGAATAATGCGTTATACCAGCTGCATTGACCAGGACATTGCATGTTTCCTTATCCTCCTTCTATATTGAATCAGCACCATGTTCCATCCACACATTCCTTTCCCACTCACCATTTTCTTCGCGAGGTCCTTCCAAAATGCCTCTTTTCCCACATCTCCAACCACAACACGGTGGTTTTCTAGTGGTGATAGCAGTCTGAGGGATTTATGGAGCTTCGACTCTGTTCGCCCGATCAGAGTGCATTTTGCGCCCTCCATTGCAAACCGTAATGCAATCGCTCTGCCAATGCCACCGGAAGCTCCGGTGATAATGACATGTTTAATAGGGGTTTTGTCAGTATCTCCTGATGAAAATGACTTTCTCAGAGACTGGTGGAATCGAGTTCCTTGGCGGGTGATAGTGGGTCGGAGCATTATTATAAATGCTCGAATTCAGAATGATATCAAAACTGAACAATAGGTCCTTGATTAAAGCTATATGTGACGATCAAAGGAAGTCGTTGCTCTGTGCCAATATCAGAAACATTTCACGTGATATCAAATTCACGCGGCCGCTAGGCTACTCTTCAAGCCTAATACCAAGCCACTTGGAACTCCCCACATCAATCTCCAAGCTCCCACACACAGAGACTTCCACTCCTTCCCAACCTCCAACCCCAAAGCCACGCACAAGAAATGGCAGACTCGAGCGACCAGCAGGTGAGCAGATGGGTGACGCTGGTGAGCTACGACGGCTTCGAGTTCGTCGTTCTCCGCGAGGCGGCCTGCATCAGCGGCGCCATTCGCCGGATGCTGGATCCGAAGAGTAGGTCCACACACACGAGCGCGCTGCGTTTTTGCTATACAAGACTCAGGGAACGGACTGACGGCGGGCAGGTGGATTTGTGGAGAGCGTGGAGAACAGATGCGTGTTTGAGGAGATCAGGTAATTGCCCTTGTGTTCTTGCGAGATGGGTGAGGAGACTGTCGGTGATGAAGAAGCTTTTTGAGCTCTTACAGACCCTCTTTCTGCCTCGTATGGAGGATGGGGATTATGGGAGCTGGATGAGATGCCATTACACTTGATCTGAGGCCTTTTCTGCTACCTGCCCTTGTGCGAGTCCTTGGGGTGTGGGATCTATGGGAGGCTGATGCTGACGGTTGTTGGTTGTTACAGTGGCATAGTCCTTGAGAAGATCGCGGAGTACTTCTACTATAACTACGTCAATCGGGATCGGGATGGGGTGCCGGATATGCATATTCCTCCGGAGCTGTGCTTGGAATTGCTGCAGGCGGCGGATTATTTGGATAGTAAGTCTCCATGTCCCACCTCATTGTCTTCCTCGCTAACATGTTATTCTAGCTTGAATCAGCCATTTTTTCTAATGACCTCATGTAACGATATACGATAGGCGGCGGACTGGAGCATCTGGGATGGAGGCTGGCGTTCAACGAACTACTCATACTACTCATACGTCTTGAGAAGCAATTCTGCAGACGACTATAATACAACTACAATTTCAAATTTCTGGTATGTTTTACGGGGCTGTGAAGTGTGCAAGCTTGATGCTTGACATCCATTTGAGCATATGCGTTCTTCTCCATTCTTCCATGAGCATGAACGTCTATAGATGATGGAAGAAACATTACTCCCTCTTATTCTGCTCTCTTCCAGGCTTGCAGAAAGCCGAGTATAGAAGAAGGGCGTTATTCCAGGGGATACATTCCTTTCATTCCTTGTCTTTTTACTACCTTACAAATAGATTCAATGAACAAACTTTACACCATTCGCACATCTCCCGATCATGTGTCTGTTGTCGCCGAATGAGGCGAGCCAAGTCGGACTATGTCCACAAAACATCCCATCTGAGCATATGCGTTCTCCTAACTCTCACCTTGAGGTTGACGTCTAAAGATGATGGTACATTGAGTACGGATAATTATAAAATAATAAATCCGGTCCCTCTTTTCTGGCCGGCCCTACGATACTACGGGGCCTGGACTTTCTTGCAGGGGATATATTTCTTTGCTATATTCAAATAGTTTATGGCAACTTCAATAATATATAGGCGAGATACGTTTTATAGACACTGTGGTGCCACAAGTTGGTAATATACCTCCAAGTGGCACTACGAGGCTATAAATGTACATACAAACAATATCCATCACAATATTACGTCCCACTGAGCCTTCCATGAGTCGGATGTGCATACTGATGGCAGAACATAAACGTCCCAAAGCAAAGTTGAAGAAGTTGCTAAGCAATAGCCTCGGCTTTATTAGTTGGGGTATATTGTAAGCTAGCTACAGCAGAGCTGGTGAATTTACCACACTCTTACACCCTTGATGGCATTATATTTTGTTCTTCAAACGCCCATGGCCTTTTTTCATTAGGCGCCCCCTCTCCCCCTGCCGCCACCTCCTCTACCTCTATTCCCGCCAAATCCCCCGCCTCTCCCTCGCCCGCCTCCTCCTCTGCCTCTATTCCCACCAAATCCCCCGCCTCCCCCTCGCCCACTTCCACCTCTCCCACCACCAAACCCATCCCTCCTCGGCTCTGCAGGCGCCGGCCCTTTAGCGGCCCTCTCCTCTTTCTCCTCTTCCGTAGCGAAGAACTTATTTTCGATCCCCAATAACTCACAATACGCCACCATTTGAGGATTATTATATTCCCGTGGCTGCTCACTGATATTAAGCGTTGGAGGGACCCCATCTTGAACTGGCGCCGTGATAACGAAATTCTCAGGCACTTGTAGCTTCCCCTTCTTGACGACGTTCTCCTCGACCCACACCTCTTCTGCCTTGATAAGCTCTCTATATTTCTCTTCGCCTAAATCAGGAGGCGGTCGAGCATTGCGGTCACCGAGGACCAACGATGAGGAGAAGGCGCGCGTGATGGCGAGCCACTCGGGGTCGTAGGATAAATGGTACCGAGGCCAGGTAGACGCGCCAGTGGATCCATCAGCGTTGCTCTCGGCGGACAGAGGGAGATAGTTCGGCGCTGGAGGCGAGGAGGGCGAAACTTCGAGTAGTTGGAGAAATTTGCGGCCTGGGAGGCACTTGTCCAGGGCGAGGAAGCGAACGGTGCTGTTGAAGATGGTTTCGGGAACTGGTTGTCCAGGCGGCAAGCGGGGAGTAGCAGCGGGACGGGAAAATGATGCGGGGAGGAGGGCGCGGAGGTCGTCGGGAATGGAGTCGGCGGGCTTTGTGGTAGCTGGGGCCGCTTCTAGTTTTGGTGCAGGTGCAGGGAGTTCGTCGTCGTCGTCCATATCCAGGTCGATCTCTTCTTCATTCTTTGTTGCGGCTGGAACGCTATTATCGGTAGCCGCAGCTGCAGGTGGAGCTGCTGGCGTTGCGATTGTTTGTGACACAGACTCCGCAGTCTCATCCTTGTAGATCTTGGTTGCAGCAAATTTGCAATGCATATGCGCCGCGAACCAATATGGAGGTCGTAGTCGGTCTAGAACATATGTAGCGGCCTGGCTACCAAGTGTTCCATCCCTAGATTCCTTCTCAAAATCTGGCTTCATCCTCCATAGAGCTTTGGCATTGCCATGGTTCTCGATCGCTCTGGGCCAATCGTGGCTGATACCGATATCAACTTGTGTCCGTACTTGCAAGAGTTTCCGAACATCTAGCTCTCGGATGTGATATATAGACTTTATATCATCTTGGTTATATGGCAGCCGCTCGTGATGACTCTTGTTATAGTTGTACCCCTTCCATATTCCAGACATACCTGATATGCGCACAGGACCGAGTCGCATCACATTGGCAGCTCCCATGTAATAGATGTTTGGTGCCACCCAGCCACCATAGTAAAGCTCCCACAAATGACTACTGGCTTCATGATTGCCTCCGACGAATACTGTCAGATATGGGGCTTTGCGAATGCCACTGTAGTATTCGTGGAAGTCGCCCAGCTCCCGAAACCTGGCGGAGACTGACATGACGGTCAGGTCAAGGACATTCCGAACAGCCTAGACTTGTCAGATCAACTACAAATAAGCCGAGGCAGAATATTAACCTGAAAATCTCCCCCAATGATCAACAAGTCAACATTTGGCCAGCCCCTCTCCTCGCAGGCCTTCTCTGTTGCGGCGTAGATGGCATTCAATGTGCCATGGCCCTGCGTTTACGTTAGCAATAGTAGCGGCTGGAGTTTCCGTAAGCTTACACAGCCCTCCACAGCAACTCTTAGGCCATGTATATCCTGGAGAGAGGTATCCATAGCAAAGTATCCGAAAACGCTTTGCTGGGTTAAAACGATGGGTGAGGATGCTTTGAGCTCACGCGAGGCTGACCAAACTTCCCGAGACGTCAGTCACTGACTGCCCAATTTTTATTCAGAATCTAATTTTCAAGATTATGCTCGATCTTTTCTTCAACAATATTCTGAGGCGCTATATCCTTCTAATACATGATTCTTCTAGCAAACTAAATGCAGATTTATGTAGCTACAATTTACGTCCGTCCGAGACATATACGTTCACGTGACCACTGTTCCTGACGAGGCTGGAGAAATATAAAAAGCTTGGCTCGATTGACCGAAACTTCAATCCTCCCCCTGCACCAAATCTTACAGCCGCGCATCAAAAGCCGAGGAGTGAGTAGAAGGAAGATGGCTCAGGATCCGGGGGCTGCGGGAGCCTTGTCAGCACAGCTGAAATATTTGACCGACGCGGCTCATTTAATGGCATTTACAGCACCTGGTTGTTCATCGCATCTCATGTCGAGAGGTAACCTATTAATGTTCTCAAACGATATCGACCAGTCCGACACTCACCGAAGGCATGTCTGCGGTGGATGCGGTAACATAATGACCCCAGGATGGACCAGCACGGTCAAGAATGAGGTTCAACGACAACCTAAGAGTCAGAAAACCCACAAGAGGAAGGCAAGTGCTATCACGCAGCCAACAGAGCGTTCCATGGTCTACACCTGTGGCCGTTGCAAACGTGAGTCTCGTCATGTTATCACTACTGCTGCACTCCCACGGATAAATCCTCGGCGCGCAGAACAGCCACGCCTAGCCTCGGGGGAAGGTCCAGAACGCATCTCCAGTACCCCCCAATCGCAAGCTGGAACTCCGACAATGCCATCGGCGAATGCTAGCAGCAGGAAGAGAGCGAAGAGCCGCAAGCAAGGAGGCCTGCAAGCCCTATTGGCCAAAAACAAAGAAGCCTCACAAAGCCCGAGCGGTGGCTTTGGTTTAGATCTTTTGGATCTTATGAACAATGGTTAAGGGTCACTTTGGAAGCTACCATGTAACCTATTGTACTGCACGGATTCAGTTCACCGATCAGTTTGGCTTTGACGTAAGGCAATCTGCCGTTGGTGGAGCCCTAGCGCGGGGTAACAAACCAAAAGGCTCAGCCTCGCCACAACGTCACAGAAAATTTTGTGGAACCCCGCCAAAACGCTCTCTCTTCGTCAGCAACCATACAATTCTCAAACCCACAAATCATCAAGCAATATGTCTGCTCCAGATGAGAACCCCAAGCCGGATGGCAAGGCTTTCGATGACTTCTTCGACAGCATCGGGTCAAAGGCCGAGCAAGTAGACTCCTCCAAAGCCACGGATGCAACAAATGCGACTCCCGTGGAAGAGGAAGAGGAACAGAAGGTTGTGGACGAGATCGAGAGTCTGTGCATGAACTGCCACGCAAATGTATGTATCTGCTTATTACTGGATGTTATGGATATGTTCTTATATTGCAATAGGGCATCACTCGACTCCTCCTCACCCGAATCCCTTTCTTCCGCGAGATCATCATCATGTCCTTCAACTGCCCACACTGCGGCTTCCAAAACTCCGAGATTCAATCTGCCGGCGAAATCCAACAGAAGGGTATCCACTGCGAGCTGCGACTCACTTCTCTGGGAGACTTCGCCCGCCAAGTTGTCAAGAGCGATACGTGCGTGGTGAAGTTTATCGAGTTGGATGTCGAGGTACCTGCCGGCCGTGGGCAACTCAGCAACATCGAGGGATTATTAAGCATGGTTTTGGAAGATTTGGAGGTTGGTCAGAAAGCAAGAAAAGAGCAACAGCCAGAGGTCCATACCGCCATCGAGGCGATTCTTACCAAGGGACGAAAGATGCTGGACGGGATGGCATTCCCCTTCCGCGTCTCGCTGGATGACCCCTCGGGAAATTCATTGATTGAACCGGATCAAAAGGATGGCGTTGGAAAACTGCTACGAACGGAGTATCCTAGGACGCCAGAACAGAATGAGGCGCTTGGTCTAGGTGACGGTTCAAATGAGGAGGATAAAGCGAACGCGGGTGCGATTGCCGCACAAGATGACGATGATATTATCCCCAACGAGGTCTACTCCTTCCCAGCAACATGTCCTGGGTGCACGAAACATTGCATTACCCACATGAAAATGGTGGAAATCCCCCATTTTAAGGAAGTTGTTATCATGTCGACTGTCTGCGACCAGTGCGGCTATCGCTCTAATGAAGTTAAGACTGGTGGCAAAGTGCCAGACAAGGGAAAGAAAATTACATTGAAAGTTGATAATCCGGTTGACTTGGCCAGAGACATTCTGAAGTCTGAGTCTTGCGCCCTTGAATGCCCAGAGCTTACGTTATCCGTCAACCCCGGCACGCTCGGAGGACGATTCACAACGGTTGAGGGTCTTCTGACGCAGATCCGCGACGACCTTAAGCATCAAATATTTGACATCGGCGACTCTGGGGGTGATTCATTGCAATCTACGCAGCAAGCAAGTTGGGCTAAGTTCTTCGATGGCATTGATGAAGCAATCAAGGGCGATGTGAAGTTCACACTTATCCTGACCGATCCTCTCGCAAGCAGCTACGTCCAAAATCTCTGTAGTCCCGATGAGGATCCTCAGATTACAACGGAGGAGTACGAAAGGACTGAGGAAGAGGAGGAGGACCTAGGATTGAAAGACATCAAGACAGAGGGATATGAGGAAGGACATGCTGCAGATCTTAAGGCTGAGCAGGATAGAAAGGACGAGGAGGCCAAGAGCGCTTAGAGAGTAAATAAAGGTAGAATACGAAAACGAAATAGTAAATGAATCAAATTAGAAAAACTGAGCGGCTTAGTAAATAACTTCTTGAAATAATTAATTAATGGACAGTACACCGATAAATAATTATTGATATTTACCTCGGAATATATTTATTCGGAATGTCGAATAGTATATGATTAGCAGCCTCGGTCAGGGTAGATATACTATTCGAAGAATCATTTATATTCCAACCTGCTTTTTAATTTGTTTAGATATTCTTATATTATAAAAAAATTGGCTGCTGAGAGTTTCCCCCAGCAGCATTGATTGTGCTTGTTCCATCCAAAAGATAAAACTTAAGCGAAACCAAAAAAAATTGAGAGCCGCAGGATTCGAACCTGCGCGGTTTCCCACTGCGGGAATCAAGGTTTCTTTGCAGATGACCTAAACACAGCGCCTTAACCACTCGGCCAGACTCCCAGACTAGTTTACTTTTCCAGGCATACTTTGGTACTCGAGGCAACAAAACAACACAAAAGTGGCCCACAACTTATCCAAGGCGTCGCAAAGTGACTCTCAGCCTCGCGGATTTTTATTTATCACCAAAGCCTTATCGACGGCCCAGAGCCATTCGCCGTCACACAAACGTTCCAGAGTGGAACTGTACGAACAGCTACTGTACGAACAGCTACTGTACGAACAGCTACGATGTCCGAAGCGACAATAGATGAGGATGCCCCATTGACGACTCTTTCAAAAGGCCCTCAGCATGACGAGAACTTCGACCCAGCCGATGAGCCACAAGATTACCGATTCATCGCGGCACTGAGCGCGAATGGCAAAAGCACGATCCCGAAACGCGGAGAGAAGGACTTTGAGCCACATGGAACGAAACATCAGGAATCCATTTTAGATGCCAGCAGGCAGGCTATGCACGATGCGCTCGACTATACAAGATCGCATGGACCGAAAGCTTCAGTGCGGGCGTGGTATTTTGGAGATGGAGTTCAGGAGCCAAGATCACAGAGGCTGGGGTCGGATATACAAGAAGGGGTTGAAGCAGAAGACGAAGAGGCAGTGGATGTCCTTGATCCGTCTGTGAGAGGAAGGGGGCTGGACAGGGATATGACTGTTATGGTCGAATCGAGCAAAGGCACACATTTCCGGACTATGGGAAAGACACCTATGGGAACAAAATCGGCGAAGCTGTGGCTGCTGCCTGAGGAGGCTCTATATCTGGTGGAGAGAGGCAATCTGGACTTGTGGTGGCCGTCACGGCCGCTCCAGGCTGTGCGGTCCCAGACGGGAAATTATGACTTGGAGGAGGGAACCGAGGATGGCGTTCCGTTAAGCTTGCAGGCTGCATACAGTTTATTCATCGGGGAGGGGGAGGGGTTGGTGAGCATGGAGACGTACCAGGTTTATGCGAATCTCAAGAGAACGGGATATGTTGTTTCGAGAGCGCCACCAGCCGAGATCCCTTCGGAGGAGACTCCTCACCCACAAGAGCCACCCACGAGCCTCTTCAGCTGGCTCTTTGGCAAAATATTCGCATCTGAACCCACAACTCCAGCTCCATACGGGCCTCTTGTTCAACCTGGCTTGTATAGAAGTCATGCCAAGATCTACAACCAACTCTCCATCATCCCCGTTCACAAACCTTCGCCGATTCCCAGCTCCGACCGCCCTACATCGCAGCTCGAAGTTACCTTTCACATTTGGAAACCGATCCGCATTCCCACATTTGCAAAGTCAAGCCCGGGAGAGCCTGATTTCCGGATTGCGGTTGTATCCGCCAGAGATACCAGTGTGCCGACGTTGGAGGAGATCGCGGGGCTTCTGGAGAGCACACCGTGGGATCCGCCGAAAAAAGAGTGGGCCGGGGATATAAAGAGCTACCAGAGACTGAAACATGGGTTTCGGAATGTGATATTGGCTGTGGTGGACCAGGGTATCATCAGTTACCTGACGATGAGCGAGGCGGCGTTCGGCGAGGAGAAACTCTACGATAGATTTGACAGAGGAGGGGGAGTTAGGGAAGGTAAACGGGGTGGTGGTGGCGCAGGACGGGGACGAGGAAGGGGACGAGGGAGGGGACGGGGCGGTAAACGGTGACATGGATTGTAAGCTATAAACGAAGACCCAATGAAAGATGCAGTTGCATCGTTATGATGTACTGACTCCTGCCTGAAGTACCTTTTGTTTGAGTAACTTGTAACATAGTTGGTGCCTTAAGGAGTACGTTACTGTAGATAAGTTCAAGGCGACATACGCAACATATAGTGACACAGGCAGCTAACTGACTCGGACCAGCGCATTAAGGGGTCCCTATACTATATGTGCAGTGCCAACCATACGTACAGATGAAGTCAGGCAGTGGTTGTTGGTATATGGATGTATTTCTAATCTAGGTATCATTACAGAGTTTGTTTTGTTTGTGACTCAGACTGTATAGGACATGACATGACCGCTGTTTGCGTGCCAGAAAAGAACAAAGCAACACTTTTTGGTGCCAAATAATATCAAATATGTTGTGATCGTTTGCTGAAATTAGAAATTAGGTGTGTTAAGTGACAATTGCTTGGCACCGTTTAGGCATGCTGCCTTAGGCCCCCAAAAAAAACCTTGGAACCTCGCTTCCTAAGATGACGGTTAGGTGAGATGGGTGTCTATCAATAGTATCTGGTATTGGTACTAATATTTGCTGAGTCGTAGGTAATCTTACTATAGTTCTCTAAGGTTACCGCATACATAGTACACCACACCTCAATTTAACAACGCTGTCATCTCATCTCATCTCTCAACGCTGTCGCCGTCGACTTCCATCCTTTATTCTATACTCCTAAGAAAAATAGCCAACACGACACGTCGTAACTGACTCGACTACTGAACCAACCAACACAACACATTCCTCCTTTTTGCCCCAACCCAGGGATCGTCAATTATAGTTTGAGGGTGCCTTCTATTACCCAACGACCCTCATCCTGACTGGCTGGTTTTTCAACTATTATGCGCCCGGAGCCACCGTGCCTAGCGCATTCATTAACATTCATTGATTGTCAACTCGTACGTACGTACTCCTAGTTGATTCGATTCGCTTCGCTTGTTTCGTCTCCTTTCACCGTTTAAGGCGCCTTAGCCGAACCTGCCAGTTTGTCAAAGGAATTTATCTAATCTCCTAACAAAGCACTTCGCCCACCACCCTCATTTCCTCAGGTGCTTGATCACCAGCATCATCATCATCATCAACTCACCTATCGCAATAGATGGTATCGCCAAAGTAAGTAGTCTCACTTATCATCTCTGAAGTTATTCGCAGCCATTAAGGTTACGGTCGCTCGTTTGAGTTTGGCGAAATTCTTGACGTGTGATCTACCATGCTTTCTTTTCATGCGATTATCTACGCCCTAGTTTGCTAGATTTCACAATCGTATTAGCACCTCCACACCACCTTTCTCAACCCATCCTTTATGCACAACAAACCAAAAAAACTCATCAGCTGCTGACTGGATATCACAGTCAACTCAGTAATTGAGGAACTATGTTTGCTCCAAGTAGCATCCAACAAGTTCCGCCCGGCGGCGACGTTGAAATGAATCAAGAAAGCACTTCTGCCACTTCACTGCCTGTTGCTGCAGTTCCTGCCGCAGAAACTAACGCTGCGATAAACAAGCCGGTGTCCAGAACGCCATTACCTACTTCAGAAGAGGCGCCTGCACCTGCTGGGGCCATGGATTCTGGTACTCAGCCAAGCACAGGCTATTCCACGATCTTCGTCGACCACAACGAACCCGAGGATTCGGATGACGATGTTTTTCCTGTACTCGGGCGAAAGCGGAAGCGGAATTCTACTAATGTTGACTACCTCGCCGATGTGGCAGACAGAGCTGAGCCTAACGAGCAATCGGAGAAAAAGACCGGATGGACGTGGAAGGGCACTCAAGGCCCAACATGGAAGGGACATGAAGTGAAGCACGGGGTGCCAATCGGAGTGTGGAGTTTATCGGACGAGCCAGATGATGAGAAAAAACACGTACTCTACGGCTTTTTAGACCCCAAATTTGCCTTGCATGGCCGCAAATACCCCGAGCGTAAGGACGGATCAAAGTACCAAGGAAACTTCCCTTCAGGTACCGGAACTTGGGCGGCAAAGTCGGCAGAGTGGCTGCTGGACCCGCATCTTAAAGATCTTACCAGAAAGGAACTTACTGAATACGTCCGAATTAGAATGAGGACTTGGAAATGTGATGAAAGTCCGCAAGACAGAGATGCTTTCGATAAGAGTGCTGCTGCCGAAGCAAAAGCGGTTGCTGCTGCTTCTGCTTCTGAGTCCACTATTAAAAGTGAGCTCAAAGGAAATAGTGCACGGAAAGCTAAGAACAGCACGCCTCGGAAATCAAACGAAGCGAAGCTCGGTAAAAGCACACCTCGGGAGTCCTTTGGTGAGCCTTCTTCATCCAACAATAATTCGACAAAGAAGGTTCCAGAGCAGGAGTACACACCTTCAGTCAAAAGAGAGGAACGAGCACTGGCTACAAGTAACGGCAGCCCCTTCGGCACGAGAGCCTCTAGAGAGCCTAAAATGGCTTCCCCTCTCCCAAGGTCCACTCCAAACGCAAAGCCGAGCAATAACAGTTCTCCAAGGCATTCAGAAACACCACCAGGAGAGCGATCGAAGTATGTAATCAAGGGCAAGGATGTCCTTATTGGGTACTGGAAAGATTCTTCCGAGCCAGAGGTCATGAATAAGCACGCAATGTACGGTGTCATCCAAGCGCACGGGGTTTTCCGCGTCAAAGTTGTTCCAGAAACGCGATATGGACGATATCTTGAAGAAGGGAACTATCCTAAGCAGTCTGGCGGATGTTGGGTGAATTACGACACTTGCGTATTAGAAAAATACCTCAAAGACCTCATTCGCACGGAGATTGAGGAGTATTGCCGCATATGTGTGGCTGACCCAGATTACAACAACAGAACCCAGGGACCAGCCATCGATAGAGCAGTACAGGAAGCCAAAAGAAGAGTTGCCGAAAAGGCGGCGGCGAAGGGGTTGGACATCATCGAGTATAATCGGAAGAGATGCGACCAGCTCGACAAAGGAGCCATTGCCAGAGAGGTTGAGAAGCAGAAGAGGAATGGCGAGGTTGTTGCACCCGTGAAGGCTGAAGTGAAACACACGGCAAAAAGGTCTGATAAGGCGACAAGCGATGCCAGAGCCCAAATGGTGAGGCTTGCAAGGAAAGAGGCCAAGGAGGCCAGAGAGAGAGAGACGATGAACTCCAAGGGAGATGCTGATATGGAGGAGGCGATGCGCCGAAGTGCAAGTGAACAAGAAGCGCTGAAAGCTCAGAAAAAACTTAACAAGAACTCCGATGCCCCACCAGCCACGCCAGCGGGGGATAACAACAGCAATGGAGGAGAGGCATCTTGGAGTCGACATGCCAAGGACCTGACATCTGCATACAAACATCTCAGGCCGGGCAATAGCACGCCGGCTTCCGACGCGGGTAGTGTGAACGGCGGTGAGTCTGAAAATGTCAAGTTCTATCTGCTGGATAGAGAGACGCAGAGGGTGAAAATGGAGAGATGGTGCAAGCTGAAGCCAACATCCCAATATCACACCATGGATAGGGAAGGCCAGAAGAGACACGTTGAGAAGCATATTGATCAGTTGATCGCAAGACAGACTGGCGCGGCTATGTCAAGAAGGCCCAAGAAGCGCTCCCGAACTGGAGATTACCCTTCAGCTGGTCCATCTCAGCCAGGTATGGTTTCTGCGCCGTCGCCTCTGGCGGGCATGACGAGGGCGACATCAACTCCTGCAACGACCATGTCGGCATCGCAGGAACCTGTGGCCTCTCAAGCCGACACGGCATTTGCCACTGCGGACGCGCTTCGTAGCCGAAACGGACCTATTATTCTTGCTCCAGCCACACCGGCCGCGCCAGAAGTTGCAGCCGTGCAGAGCTCCTCTCGCTTCGCGTCCCCGGCAGCACGACAAGAAGTGCCATCGGAGCGAAGCACGCGTAATATTCGAACAAACTTGACGTTGCGTTCTGTACTCAACGAACCGATAACACCTATTCTGTCCGAAAAGGAGGTGACTCCTCAGCCGAAACCTGTTGAAAACACAGCAGACGTTCCGATGGTTGATGCTCCTGTTGAGAATACGACGATGCCAGCGCAGCCTGCCAGCTCGAAGTCCACTCCACCAGTCGAACCCAGAGCGACCCCGGTGGCCACTGTTGAAACCGAAGCAGTTCAGGATGAGCCCCGCGCAGTCTCTACTCAGCCAACACCCGTAGAGAACACAATAAACGAGCAGCGTTCGACATCCAAGCCATATGAACCACCATCCGTCGCCGCAACCCTAGAAGAAGCAGCAAATCCCTCCCGCTACGAAGCCTCTCCCGACGTCCCAATGACCGACGCCCCCACCTCAACAACGCCAGCCCTCTCCCTCCCACCCGGCCTCTCAACCTCCTCCAGCAGCATGGCCCCAGAAGCCATCGAAACCCACCCAGCCGACACGCCCCTCTCCGCCGACCAACCCCTAAAGCCGCAATTCGCGCCCCACCTCCAACAACAACAGCTCTTCAGCACCCCCCAAACCCCGCGCCTCCCAACCGACCACCCACAACCATTCATGTCCGCCCCGCGGCCATACGTGACGCCCTACCCCACCCCGCCCACCATAGCGCCCTCCAGCGCACCACCCACGCGCGCGCCTGCTCCTCCTGCTGCGCCGGCGATATTCGTCGGCCAGGACGGGGTGAAGTACTCGGTTGACCCTAGCAGCGAATTCGGCGATCTGCTGGTGAGTGTGGATAGGGAGCTGGTGGATATCGATGACGACGAGTATACGAGACAGCTTGTGCTTGTGGCGAAGAAGGCGCCGAGGCCGCCGAGGGCGAAGGGGGAAGAGGTGAAGTGGGGGGAGGAGGTTTTTAGGAGGGCGGGGGA
>JPKC01002456.1:0-37480 GCA_000750925.1 Pseudogymnoascus sp. VKM F-4518 (FW-2643)
GTGTTCTTGGTGATCGCTTCGCTTGTGTGATCGCTTCGCTTGTGAAATACGTTATACAAAATATAAATTCTAACAAACATGTAATTCGCAAGTATCAGAGATTCCCCATACTCAATACTAGAAAAGCGTCTTTCCTTTCACTTTACACGTTCATTATACTTTTGAGGAATCCCTACAATCCCTCTCCTCCCTTACAGATCAACCTTTGACTTCATTCCCCTTCTACCACTCCTTTCAGCTTCACGTCCCCAGTCATGCTGGGAGTGATATAACTAATCCAGGACGTTGTGAGGACTGGAGTGAGAGTAGCTGTAGTTGAATGAATCTTATTTAGGAAAGTATGCTCTTACAGTTCAATAGGCTCATACCTGTATGTACAGTACTATTGTTGTGCTTGTCAGTGGCATAATTTACAAGTCTAGCTGCCCTGTTTCACCAAGGTTCATCAACAGCCAAAATCCTGAGCACCCCCACGACCCAGTCCCACCCACCCATTACCACATGAACCTCTGCACCCTCCCTGGCTCACTCGCCCACTCGAACTCCTTCCCCAAAAACACTACACATGTTCCAACATTCACAGCGAGAAACCACAGTGTTTCCCCCCATAATCTAGTCCTCTCGACACTCAACCCTGCAAATGAACTGCGGCTAGGCTGCACATGCAGCCGCCATATCACCCACGGGAGAATAAAGTATCGTGGCTCGACAAGGGGCGCAGTAATTAGTGACAGCGTTGTGGCAAGGAGCCAGATGAGCGCAAACGATGTCTTCGTCTCTGCTGCTCGTTGTCTCCCTCCATCTCGCACTGCAGAGCGGGACAGCTTCCTGCGTCGTGATGTTTCTTGTGAACTCGTAGTAGTACCGAAGGAAACTGGCCCGTGCCTACAGAGCGTACGCAGCACGAACCAGCCGCAGAGAACGTAGATCGGTGCGAGCGCGTACTTTATCAGTGGGTGGCGCAGGATCGTGTACCGGAAGACATAGAACATGTAGTGCCGGTTGTCGGCGAGGGTAAAAGGATGGATGAGCGTGTTGAAGTGGACGATGCCGAGACTGAGCGCGATGGCTAGGAGGGCCCAAGCGAGAGTGCTGGGTCTGGGGAGGTTCGGAGAGAGGGTGGAGACGACGGTAGGAAGGAAGAGGGGGAAGGAGAAGAAGGCTATAAAAGGCCAAAGGTAGAGCATTTGCGTTAGGTGGATGGTCGCGACATGGTTTGATTTGTCGCCTAGCTCTGTCAGACCAGGAGTTGAAAGGGGAGGGAGGGAGGGTACCTAATACGACACCACCGTTCCAAACGACAAAGGCCCCGAAAGAAAGTAGGAGTGCGATCTGGGGCCAGAGTCGAGAAATTAGAATTATTGGGTGGCTTACAGCTGATACGCCGATGCTAATGAGGCAGTAGAGGAAATCTGCTTCGTCAGTCACATTCTCACGTTGTTGATTGTGGACTTACCTAAAGGACCGGCTTCCTCCAGCGGCGGATCGTGAAGTTCGCCACGCGTATACGGGCCGAGTGCCCTTTCTATCAAACTTGCATCCTTCCCTGGACCTCCCCGACTTGGCCCCTTTGCTACCATATCCGTACAAGTTCTAACCCACTCCATCCCTGCGAGAAAGACGCCCACCCAAAAAACATTCGTTTGCCGCATCACCAACCCCACAACGCCCAACCCATAAGCCACCAGGCCCCCTCCCACAGATGCACCACCAGCGCCCCGCTGGAACGCAAAATACGCCACCACAATCACAAGTGTAGACAGCACGTCCGTATAATACAGCCCTGAGAAAAAGAACAGCGGCGGGAACAGACACACATTCAACGCCTCCTGCGCAACCTCCCACGCCCGATCCACACGCCGTGCACCACCAATCAACGACTCCCGCAGAAAATAAGACACCACCAACAGCGCCGCGAGCGCCACGCCACCGATGCCACGCAATTCCGCGCCCGAGCATCCCGCGCGCGTCGCCGCCTTCAGCAGCAGCGAAAACGCGTACAGCCCCGGCGGAGTGGTGAGCTTCGGATCCCAGGTGTTGAAATCAGATGCACAGTACTGCTGCGCCTGGGGGATGTGGAATATCTCGTCCTATGATCGTTAGCACGTGGTTTTGGTGGAATACAGGCGAGTTGGGTTCTAGGGTACCATGTAAGGAGACGGAACATTGTCATTGACTGCGCGGAGCCATATTGTAGTAAGCACAGCCAGACAACCGCCCGTGAGAGTTAGGGGCAGAAGTGCTTTTGCCATGGCGATGCTGGTGTTGGGGTTATTGGACGACGAGCCCCTTGATGCCATGTTCGGTGCACGGACGCTGTTGTGTCAGGTTTGGTCATGTGATTTAAATCATACAGCTCGTTGCAAATATTATTTCTTTCTTATTTCCCTGCAAATTCTCTAATCTAGAATATGGGAATATGATTTGAGTTATTAGCGGGGAATTCTTTTCGATACCAATCATAAATCATCAGCTATCATCACTATCGTCGCTACCCTCCTTTTCGTCCTCCCCCTTCTTTCCTGCCTCCCCTATCCTTTTCTCCGCAGCCGCCTGTGCAGTCATGACAGCAACCTGTGCGTCTTCGAGTCTCTTCCTCGTTTTACGTTCCTCTTCCTCCTTCTTCTTCTTTCGCTCCTCTATCGTATCTTTGGCCCACTTCGCCGCCTCCCGCGCAGCGGTCTCAGGGCTTCTCTTGTGCTTCAGCAGGTAGCCCTGGACCTCAGCCGGACTGAAGACGCCTTCTGGCATCGCCTGCGTAAACGACTCTGCAAGAGCTTCTATTTTCCTAGCCTCAATCTTTCGATGCTCTTCCTTCTCATCTACATTTTCATCAGCAGAACTGGCCTTTTCTGCACTGGTAGACTTCGCATGCCCATTCTGGAGGTTAGCGCCCTTCGACGGCAGAGAGCCATTCGCATGAGAATCGAGCTGTGTAGCTTTCTTCTGTGGAAAGTCGCCCTCTAGCGTCGTAAAAATACTCGTGAACAGTGTCCTTATCATCGCCGCATCGGATAGCTGGAACTTAATCGTCATGTCCACCCTGCCAGGCCTGATAAGGGCATCATCCAGCTTGTCAATGTGATTCGTCGTCATAATCAGAATACGGCCCTCCTGGCTGGATACGCCATCAAGAACGTTTAGTAGAGCAGAGAGACTGATCCTGCCTGCGGGCGGAGTTCCGACAACAAGTGAAGGCGGCTGTGATGGATCTTTCTGGACTTTCTTGACAGACATTGCTGCAGCTGCATCTTCAGAAGCTTCACTGTTCCTTGCGTTTGTCAAGCCAGCCGTATCGATATCCTCAAGCAACACGACGCAACGCTGTGGGAGCTCGGAGAACAGCGTCCCAAGGCTCTCTTCGTTCATCGACGGCGAGTTGAGGCTGACAATGTAGATTTTCAGCTTGAAGTATCCCGCGATCGCGAGACTTAGAGACGATTTCCCTGTACCTGGTGCGCCGTATAATAGGTAGCCCCGACGATATGGAATTCCGCGATTCCAGTACCAGCGTTGTGTGTGCGGATGCAGGTAGTCCCGCATATCTGCGAGCAGATCCGCTTTGACCGACTCGTCCATAACCACCGTTGACATGGGACGAGACACTCTCGCCGTACTGCGCACCCACGCAATCTCTGACATGGTCCCTGGCTTGTTGGCCCCACGGAATATGACCGTCTTATCTTCATCAGAATCGAGGAATAGCTTGCGGCACTCGTTTAGCAGTTGCTTCAGCTTAGTCGGGTCGCGCCCGAAGCTCGAGATCGAAATCTCCTCACGCTCCGAGATAGGCCCATATCCCCGCTCATTTGGGGCGCTGCGGCGGAATACCATGAGCCGGCCCTTGTACCAGAAAATGTGTGAGCCGAGGCCGGGCGTGTATTGCAATTTTCTCTGCTTGCGCCTCGCTATTGGGATGCCGTTCTCGTCAATTTCATCCATCCCCTCTTCCTCGCGCTCATTATCGCGGCTCTCGACCCACATGAACCAACTGCGAGAGTTCACATTCGTGCTCGCGATGAACCGGCGATTGGCCTGCGAGAAATTCTGCTGGGTCACCCAGCCCATAACGTAATTGTACATCTCATCGTCGATGCGGATGTCGGCCGTAGACATCAGGTAGTGCTGCAAGCCGGACCAGAGGTGCTCAGAGACATAGTTCGAGACATAGATAACAATGCCGCAGATAACGATGAAAGGGATGTAAAAGGATATGTCGATCTGGAGGTATTTAGACAGTCCAGCAGAGACGGCGGAGAAGCCGGGAAAGAAGACATCGAGGATGGCTAGCTGGTTCACTGGAGGCAAGAGATCGTCGCTAGAGGCGTTTGCGAATGCTGTGGGGCTTGACATTATGAGAATCTGCGATGTCGTTATCCCAGGCTTTTTGTCTATCCAGAACAGAACACGACCAAGAGGGACACGAGCGACAACAAAGAGCAAAGAAATATCAAGAAGTAGTTCATTAGGAACCTTTCTTTTTTGAAGAAGTAAAAAGAAAGAGAAACGATGGAGGAAAGCTGACAGGAGAATTTATACTAATTCCCATCATGTTACCAGCCACCAGGCTAGCGATGGGGCCTGTCGCCGCACCAAGGCAACAATGAAGACATGTTACTCGTACATCTTACATACAGTGAGCTTGCATAGTCCGGTGAGCACCCTGATGAACGGTGACTCAGCACCAAGACATGACCTCGCCCAATAACCCTATCTCAACAGCCACAGACGCCCGAAAGAGGTCGCCGCTTGATGAGTTGGAGACAACTGCAGGCTGCCTGGGTCCCATAGCCGCGGCCCTGCCGAATCAGCGATTACCGGGGTCAGTGATAGACCTCATAAGGCTGTAGAGGGACGGTCGGCCAGTCCGTATGCAGCAGTAGTGGCGTATAGCAGCATCGTCGGCGAAGGAGTGGTGTTACAAGGGATCCGCAATGTGGGATTCGGAGGATGCAACGGTCAGGCGAGTGTGCATGGCAAGGTGCATGAAGCGAAAGACACAGCCACAGCGACTCTTTACTGCAGTTGGCTGATGCGCTTTAAGCGGGTATAATCATCATTACGGATTGCGGTGGATATTCAACATAATCATCGTGTGAAGTATAATAAAATACGCAGAGCCCAGGCGTACCTTTGAGTAAACTACCATGCTAGCAGCTTGTATTGTTGATGTTGGTTCGCCTGCTTTCTGTAAATTATCAAGGGGATGATTACCGAAGTTGGAGATGGCCGCCTAGAACAAACAAATGGCAAGTTACACCTGAAACCTCCCGCCTCACTAACCAACAAGGGCGCTGGCGACATTGGAATTTTATAGTGTACACATCGTTCATTATTGCTGCTGCCTTGGTGATTTTCATATGAGATTTGTTGGGATGTTCATAATACTGTTAAAATTTAAACTGCGAAATATTATTTTAAAGAGTGAAAATAGATTGACATTCAAAATATTTTGGAATAATTGAACTTAAAACGCAATCATCGATCAGCAGCTTTAACAGGAACATAATAGAAACACGGATAATATCAGGTACACCACTCACGCATAAATGTGACCATTAATTTCGTTATGGTCTTCATCAGCATGATAATCTATACTGTATGCACCACATCCAACAACCAACACATCCCGCCTCACGCCCGCACCCCACTCTCCCTCAAGACCTCCCAAACCCAAACCACCCCTTCTTAGCCTCCTGCTTCTCCTCCTCTCGCGAACCGGGTATCTCCTCCTCAGGTACCTGTGCTGTCACCTGCGGGATGCGCCCTGGATACTCGATGTAATTCCACGCCACGTCGAAGAACAGTGGCTTCACAGGCACCGCCTCCAGTTTCGTCGGGTAGGACACCAAATTACTCAGATCAACCTCACCGCCGGTTGGATAGTGCTCCAATGTCTCCACCAATGGCAACGAGGGTGGTAGCTTGGCGATAGTGCCGCTGACCGCGGTTATTTCGACGAGTGCGCGGTGGCGCTGAAGCTCGGCGTTTAGGACTGATGCGAGGAAGGACGCAGATGCAGGGGAGATTGCGAGTGTGGGAGGGGCGGTGGGTGAGGGTGCTGCTGAGGCGGAGAGGTGGGTTAGGGATGGGGTGAGAAGAGCGGTTGCGCGGGCTAGAAGGCCAAGAGCTTCCACATATGAGGAGAGAACGGAGTGTGATCGGGCGATGGCGAGGCATCTAGAAAAATTTAGTTAACTTCGCTCAATAGGCACTCTAGTAAAATGAAGGTGACCTACTTCAGGGCGCGGAAGTAGTTGTACTTGGCTTCCAGCTCTCCTAGGAACTCCGTGTCGGAAGACACTCCAGGTAACTCCTTGATGGAATCCAAGCTCTGAAGAGTTGAATCGTAGAGCACGACTCGCTCTCGTAACTTTGCCAATTTGCGTCCGGTGCCCTCCTCCTTGTCGACTGTCGCACTATCTGCCTGTTTGGGCTTTCGAGACTTTGCAATTGGCGCGCTGTCTGGTAATGCACCGTCGTGGTCTCCCGTGAGGACACGATTCCGGCCTATCCGCCAGCTGATCAAATCGTACCCAATGGCGGTCCTGGTAATCTGGAGGCTCTGTATCCGCTTATCGCCCTGAGAGATGCCTTCTGCGACCAACTCGTCGATGGAGTGTTTTGTTGTATCAACCGCATCTTGGCTCGCGATGAGGATGTCGTCATACGCCGATGCGCGCTCCCTAGGGTGTGAAGTAGAGGTCGAAGATAGTGTCTCGCTCAGATTCTTGGCAGCTGTCGTAACTGCTGATAGGGCTACGGCAATAGATGCGTCTTCCAAGTCCACCGTCCGTGACCTCCAGGTGATCGTCCTCGACGCTGCATCACTCTCTGCCAGCTCTGGCTTAGCCTTTGATGCATCCTTCAAGATCGTGGAATCGAGATTCTCCACCGCCTTGACAAGGGGTTGATCATCCATGGGAAAGAATTTCCGCACAATTACCGGGATTGCCAGCGTTCGAGCAAGCTTCATCTGATATGCCCCATAACGTATGCTTGGCTCAACGGTAGATGTAACCAAGTCCTTAAATATGTCGCTTTTCGTAGATGAAGTGAGAGCGGTATATATAGCCCAGACAATAGAGTAATCCGTGACGCAAGCTTGCCAGCTTTGCTTCTCAAATTGCTCGGCGCCAGCAAGAGACGTGGCATATGCGCGTGCCTCAAGAAGATCCGTTTCCGTCGCGCCAGACGCTGACCGGTCTGACAGCGCTTCCAACACACCCTCTTGAACCTTATAAGCCTTGTGAAGTCGCGAAATAATGTGAGATCGTGCGGCGCCTGTGATGCCTTTGGCGTCGGCAGAATGAGCGGACTTCATGTACATCGCATGGGCCCAGGCACGCTCCGACGTGAGAAGCTGGATATGAAGATACCTTCCAGAGTTAGCAATACAATCTCCCTTTGTTCAGCTGCGCATACTCATGGTTCCTGCCAATATCCTCCGCTGTCACAACTGGCCGTTTCGCATATTTGGCTCCCTTTCTGGTTGCTAGTCCCAATTTCTTGCGTGCTGAGAGCAGCTTTCTTGATAATTGGGCACGGTAAGTGCTATAGTCACCGTAAAGAAGCGCCTCATCACGTCCGGAGACGATGAATTTAGTTATGTCCATGGTTCTGTTTACTTCTCCAAGGCCACATGGCGGGGTTGACAGGTGAGGTTTCTTGGTGGGAATATCAGGCTTACATAAGCAACCAGACAGCTTCGCGTTGGTGTGGTCTGGATGGGTCAATCGGCAAAATAATAAATCCGTTCCCTTGTCGCCGAGGAGTGCTAAAACATTCAAGAATCGTTCATTTGACGGTTATTTCTGGATATCTTCAACGCAGTCGGGCCAGAACCATTATTACGCTCCCGCACTGTATTAAATAACACCCACCATCTTATTATCACTGGACTTGTTGCCCTGTGTTCGAATTCACTGCCTTTGTGGCCTTGACAAGCTTCGAAAACGAACGAAGACGGAGCTCCGCGGCATGCAGAACTTTGTCTAAAGCTGAGAAGCATGTTATTGTGTAAGCTGCCATACAGTGCGATCGTGGAACACTGCTAACAGATACTGCTAGATTTTAGTTTGACGTGTTCTCTTGTATTATAGACTATTACGACGAGATTTCCAGTGCGCGGCACGATACACTGTTGGGCTTGGGGCATGCTGGAGCGTACGGCGGGATGTCTCGAACTCGGCAGCGTGCGACGATTCGTGCCCGGATCTAAGTCGATGAAGAGTCGCCGGATGCTGCATTCTGCGTTCTGGAACCATGGTGCAATGGAACTGGAGCTGTCTCCTTTATGGCAGGTATTAATCCAAGGAACTGCACACAACGACAGACGGATAGAAACGAACGAACCCGATAATTCTGGAGGCATGATGCTCGATTTTCTCTACCCATCCGGTGCCTTGAACCTCATCCGACAATACTCGCCGTGGACACCCGATAGGACCGAGTTCAGGAGGCCCAGGGGGCTTGGCAGGATTGGGCAAAGACTCTATACATCGGCAGCGGGCGATGGTTCTGTGCCAATGTCGAGACGCGCCGAGGAAGTTGGAGGTCAAGATGAAGACAACGATGCGACTGGGCAGACATCGGCTTTTCTACAGTCAATAAGCGGATCGGCGCGCACGAACGACTATGAAGAAGCCTGGAGGCAATTTGGGCAGCTGAGCCACGACAACCAGCTAGCGCTTGCGCCACAGCTTCTCAGTTATCTCATCACCTCAAATCGACCGATCGATGCGGACCGTATAGTTTCAGTTTTCGATATAATCAGAGACCAAGCCGGCCATAGCAGTTACGAAGCATTGGTTAATGCCCATGTGATTCTACGAAACCATGAAGACGCTGTCAATGTGCATTTAGAATCCCTGGCTATCTTCCGAAAACCAACAGCATCGGATAGACTACTTAGTCTACTCATTCAATACGGTCGTTGGGACATGGCATTTGAGGCTTGGAAAACTGTCAAGGATTTGGGGTCCGCAAGCCCCAGAAACGGTCATGACATATGGGCACGTGTGGTTCATTTGCCGAACGTCAACGAGAAGGTGCTGCAAATGGTTTCAGGATTAACCAGTCATTTGTCTGATACACCTGATTTGGGTATCTCTCAGCAATTGCCAGTTGATAAAGTTACATTCATCACCGACGCGCTGACCGCAGCTCTTTTTCCACCGGACGACTTCTCAGAAGCGAGCTTCCTGTCGGTTTTTTCTCAGCTTGAAAGGCTGGGATTAGCCACAGAATCAATTTACCAAAACACCATACTCAAGCTTTTGAAGATGGACCGCACGAAGTTGGTTGTTCGTCTATACCGGAAATTCCGGCAGACAGACGGTATACTTACGACACATATCCTCGACGCGATCCTGAAGATTTTCTGTAAATATAAAAGCAACATGGGGATGCATCAAATCCTGGAGGATTGGGTACGATATTTCGATAGGCCATCTTCTCCTGCGTATAGGATGGTAATGACAGCGTTTGCCTCGCAAGGAAATTCGGAGGCTGTGAAAGGACTGTGGAAGAAGTACCTCGAGCGACAAACGTATGGACGTATCCGGAACGCAGACGATCTTCTCCCTTTGATGCACGTTCATGCCAAGCGGGGGGAGGTGGATGAAGTCGTCAAAATCTTCGAAAACATGGAGGCCGAATATAAAGTTGTTCCAAACATCAAACATACGAACATTCTTTTGAACGCTTATGGGAAGGCTCATGCTGTTGATAAGGCTTTCGAGCATTATAGTAAGCTGCTTGATTCTGATGTTCACCCAGATAAGATCACGATTGGAACTATGATGGGAATTTGCACACAGCGTGGCGATTCTATAGCAGCACGTGAACTCTACAATTCGGCCGCGGCCTTGGGGATCCGTCCGAATATCGCAATGGTTGATTGCCTGGTCCTCGGCGATATCCAGAATGGCAACATTGGTAAAGCCGAAGAGACATGTGTAAAAGCACTAGCGATGGCACTGGATGGGCCAAAGACAAGAATGTGGAATTACTTGCTGGTTGCCTATGCAATGAGGCGTGATCTTGAGAATGTTTCTCGGGTACATCGGATCATGGAATCTTCAAACGTCTCACCCGACACCTACACCTACTCTGCACTCATGCAGGCTTTGGCTGTTGCAGGGCAGCCGAGTCGCGCTTGGAAGATCTTGACCGAGGTGATGCCTGAAGCTGGCATGCAAGCCACCGAGTTTCATTATGCGGTTGTTATGGGCGGTTTTATTGCTACGAAAGAGCTGGACATGGTATTTCACGTCAGGGACCATATGCTAAGCCGACCTGAAGGCCTCAAGCCAGCCTTGTCTTCGAACATCCAGACCATGAAGGCCGCCGTCATGGATGATTCACGCCGCATACAATCGGGCGATGCCGACACAGACTTCGCAAAGGCAGAAGATTATTTCTTCCAGTTCTTGATGAATGCCGATAGGCAAGAGCTAGCAAGTAACCCAAAGAAAGGTATCGGTCATGAGCCGCTAGATGTTGCATACTCGGCGGCATACTTTGACTTTTACATGTTCGTCTGTGGCCAACACAAAGCATTCGATCGAGTTAAGCAACTTTACGACAATTTTTTGCAGCGGCTACCTGAAGACCGTCGATCCCAGCCTCCTATCCGGATATTGAACGCTTTGATGGTTTCTAGGTTGAAGGAGAATGACCATGACGGTGTACAAGAAGCGTGGGAGTTTGCTTTGATGCGTGCCAAGGAAAGAGGAAAACCAATATCGGGGAACAACTTGCTTTTATATTCACATCGCCTCTCGCTCTGCCGCCCTCTATCAACTCTAATCAAATCGCTAGCAGCGCAGAACAAACTTACCCAACTGAAAGGGACGATCGCCGATATTCGAGCTTTCGGATTCGAGCTGGACTCCAACAACTGGAACCTGTACGTCCAAACCCTTACCAACGCACACAAGTATCAGGAAGCATTCGGCATATGCGAAAAGCGTCTCATGCCGGGGTGGCTTGGATGGGCAATGATTCGTCAAGTAGAGCCACGCCGGAACCGCTTGTCGCTAAAGGACCGGGCCCGAAAGAGAGATCCAACTTATCTCCGCCCCATCTATCATACAATTCTTATGTTATCAAGGGCCTACCTGGATATGGAGGGCTCATATTCAGCAGCTGGGCAGGCTTACCATGTACTGAAATATGTAGACCAACATTGCCCACTGACCCTAAACGCGATCCAAACGATGCGCAGGACGGAGGACGAATTGGAGAAGAAGATACTGGGAACAACCCAAGGATGATAATTATGTATTGTATATAAACTTATATGTATTTATAGTGTATAAATAGACACCTAACGAATTTCTGGTGTTGCGGTATTATGTGTTATTCCCTGCAAGACGTGTAACAAGGTCGTTAACGAGGTTTAGATCTTTGCACTGTCCATACTGTTGTACCTGCACTCGACAATACCAACAATCTCACCACGCCATCATAACTAATCAATAGAGTTGTCGACACCAACACCAAGAACATCTGTCACTATGTCTAATCAAGCTGGAACTTCACAGGTGTTTCATGGCACGTTCATACACTCAACCTCACCGGGTTCCATTGAGATTGTTCATGACGGTATGCTCGTTGTGGGCCCCGACGGGCGCATAGTGCACTTCCTTCATGATATACTCGTGGAGGAAGCCCAGACAGCTCTAGACGGCCTTAGCATTCCAGCCAGCGAGTGCCATATATCAGTCATTTCGAGCGACAAAAGCAATCCCGCTTTCCTGATTCCTGGATTTGTCGATACGCACAACCATGCTCCCCAGTGGGCCCAACGAGGTCTTGGACGAGGTCTTCAGATTCTAGAGTGGCTGGACACAGTTACATTTCCCAATGAAGCCAAATTTCAGGACATACATTATGCTAGAAAGGTTTATGAGTCGTGTGTCGATGGGTCCATCAAGCAGGGAATCACAACATCATGCTACTACGGATCACTACACGGCGACGCTACGAAGATCCTAGCAGATATATGTCTGGAGAAAGGCCAGCGTGCATTCATTGGGAAATGCAACATGGACCAGAATAGCCCAGCATACTATACCGACGCCAGCGCCGATGACTCGCTCAGAGTCACAAAGGACTTCATCTCCCACGTCCGCAGCCGCGATCCGACCTTTTCGCAGATTACACCTATTATCACCCCGCGTTTTGCCATCTCCTGCACGCGAGAGCTGCTAAAGGGGCTCGGCGAAATCGCGGAGAACGCAGGTCTTCCCATCCAGACGCATTTCAACGAAGCTGAGTCCGAGATCGCAGCGACACTCACGCTTTTCCCCGAGTTTAACAATGAGGCAGACCTCTATGCCCACTTCGGATTGCTGACAAACCGCACCGTCCTCGCGCATTGCTGCCACATGACGCCCTACGAAATGGAGCGCCTCAAGGCCCTGGACTGTGGAGTCGCACATTGCCCTATCGCCAACACCACGGTGGGTGGAGGCTTCATGGCAGCCCCGATCCGCGAGTTCCTGCGCCGAGATATCAAGGTCGGACTAGGGACCGATAGCGGCGGTGGCTTCTCGAGCTCCATCTTGGATGCCATGCGGCAGGCGTTCATTGTGTCGAACGCGAGGGAGATGATGACTAAGGGCGAAGACAAGAGCCTCTCTCTCGAAGAGTGCTTTTACATGGCAACACTAGGAGGGGCGCGAGTGTGTGGCATAGAGCACGAGTCTGGCAATTTCGCTATTGGCAAGTACTTCGATGCGTTGCACATCCATCTGGCATCGGTGGGTGGCGACGAATCTAATTTAGCCAGCACTGGGATAGAGATCGGGGATGGGATGAGAACGATATTTGAGAAGTTTATGATGACGGCCGACGACAGGAATATCGCCAAGGTGTATGTCAGGGGGACTATAGTTCACAGCGATTAGTTGTAAGGGGAGGAACATCACGTGACAAATGACAACAATCCATGCTTTGAAGTCTCATGATTCGCTACTTATTACTTTCTTGGCCCCTCGCTTCTGCTCCTGACATAGAGTGTGGATCTGAAAATCCAAAAAGGTCGAAGATGGCTGAGGCTATGTATCCACGCATATTTGGTAATCAAGACGCTGACAACATCGCGGGGTTTTCCCGGATTAATACATCTCCGGTGGACCGCCCCCCTCAATGCCATGCACATCGACTTCCTCACTCTCGATATTTTTGCCCCTTCGTCTTGATGCCGCCGTCCTGTCTCTTCGCTATTATTTATATATCTTAGTTGCAGTTATATTACTGGGTAGTTCTATTCTTCCTAAATCCTAATTCTGCTCCATCCGCTGGTGTTACCGCTGAGGCTGGGCGGCTAGCAAGGAGTAGACTTGCATTACTGTAGCGCCGACGCTGCCCCATACCCACGCGCTGCCCGCCAAGCACCACGTTATTCGGCCGTGTTTGGGTCCGTCTCTATTCAATCACATGATATGGAGTCTCAGGCGCGCAAAAAGTTCGCAAAGCCGCCGGTGAAGCTTGCTTGCTTGTCGTGGTATGGCGAATCTCCCTGCTACTATCTCCCCAGGTAGCAGAGAAAGGTGCTAGTGCTGATCCAGCATCTTCGACTTTAGTCGGAACTCTCGCATAAGGTGTGATGGGAAGCAAGATTGTTCAAAGGTGAGAATGCATTGATCTCCATGATGGGAATATGAAGATACTGACGGCAAATCAAAAGTGCTTGGAAAAGGGAAAGGAGTGTCTGTATACTCGAAGCAGACGAGGCGGGCCCCGTGTTTCCCTGCATGGCCGGCGCTCAAAAGGCAGACCGCGGACATCTACCGCGGACATCCTCAAGCTGGAATCTCCACTATCAGTCCAAGAGCGTAAGTATCACGCCCCGACTATCCCGACCATTCTAATGGCTATGCGCAGAATTTTTAGAAGCAGCCAACATCACCGGAACTGGTGCTGGCCTCCGGCAGCTTGACGAATTCTCCGGGGAAGATATTGAACTTGCCGACGCCCCGATCAATGCGGGCGCGCCATTATATGGCGTAGATCAGTTGGACCAAGCGCATGGTTTCTCTGACATGCAATTCGACCCACTTGGGGACAGGGAAAGCAGCGCCTGGGATAGCTTCAACAGTGCATCTCTTACAAGTGGATCCGACGAGAACACGAGTGACGTACGAGTCTATGAGACGGATGCTGATATGTGAGTTTACATCTCATTGTATTGCTTCTCAAGTACTGTCATGAAGCTGATGCCACCGACTGTAGACTGGATGCGTATTATGTCTACTGTCATACCTATTTTCCGGCTCTGCCACCCCCAATACGATCGCCCGTTGATCGGCCTGTGGCGCTTGGAAGCCTTACGGGTGGCTATGGACCCAGTACACCGCTTTCGCTCGCTCTCTCGGCAATGCTTGCTCTCATACCTCTCCCCGACGATCCTGATCCAAAAGGCGAAAGTTCAACTTGGAACCGCAGGATCCAGGCTCATAAATTTGCACAGGCGGCATTTGAAGCGCTCGATAATGAGACTGAGCTTGTTGACTCAATTATTAACCCCAAGGATGCCCTTTCCAATGGAAGCCCGCGCACATATCGGGCACCCTTCCATCAGGACCTGCCACTGGACCTGGAATCTAATGTGGCGCTAATGGTACTGAGTATCTATGAATATGGCCAACGAGGAAACATCAAGAAGATGCTGAATCGCTCAGGGCAGTCCCTGATGCTGGCATTGGAAGCGAAGCTGTACTCGCCAATAGTAGACCAGTTTGTCGAAGCAAGACGCCGAGTGTGGTGGGCAACTGTAAGCTTCTCTTCTTGACCCATGGAATAGGTCTAATATTGTGTAGTACATCAACGTTTGCGAGGTCGCAACTATAAGTGGCACTGCAAGTCCTAGAAGCTACCACATGCCGGCCTTGGCTAACCTGCTATCTATAGGAAACTGCAATTGATGTCCGGGATCCAAAATATTCTCTGCCTTATCCGACCATCGCTGCAGACCCCGAGGTGTGTAATAGCTGACATATCTCTGGCAACGCAACATATGCTGAATGATTAGGCCATTCCATTCTTCGTCCAATGCCAGTACGCAATTTTAGATGCGTCAAAATATGCCAACGACCTCCAAAAGATCATTGAGAATGGTGGTGACATATCAACCCTGTATATGCGCACGCTCGATATGGAAGCAAGGCTGGAAGGCCTCAGTCAGATAGCAGACGCTTGGTTCGACAAAACACCATGCAACATGCCGGTTAATTCCAGCGAGGCGGTTGTGGCGAAGTCTCTACGATCGATGGGACGCGTTAAAATTAATAGGTCCGTCTCATAGTCGTTCTTGTCCGTCCGAATCTAACGTTTCTCAAAAGTGCGCGAATCAAAATCCATCGCTACCCTGCTTTTATGAACACTCCGATATTTTCAAAACTACACTGTGGGCTGCAACCAATTACGCCCAATGGCACCCCCGCGCCTACCTCTAACAGCTCGTGTAACGATATACCTCATGATCCCTCAAGTCAGTTACAGCCTAGGCAGCCATCCAACGGCCTAGCCCACGTCGGCACCAGTGGTCTCTCCCAACCTATACCGTCAACGCCAGGTGACTCACAATTACCATTCAGCACCCTTTACTCAACGAACATCGCCCGCAAAGCCGCCCAGGACATCGCCGAAACCCTACACGCCCTCCCCTATCCCAACCCCTCTGGCCTGGTCGACCCCTCCGGCCTCCTAAGCACCCCGCTGAGCGCCCTGCCGCCCCGCTCAATGCCCACCTTCATGTGCTGCGCCCTCATGGGCGCCTATGTCCTTGCAATTCTCACGTACAAGCTGCGCGCTGGACAGCTAGAGTCCCCGAACTCGGAGATCACCCTTGCGCTCTCGACGTATGAGGATGCGCTGCGCCAGGGCCTAGGGCTCCTCTTGAGCGGGCTGGAAAATTATGCGAGTGCTTTTGAGGCCGTAGATGGCATGAGAGGTACGTTGCGCGTCGTGTTATATTGTCGATGCGCCTGCTAACTCCATGGCAGAAGAGGTTGCCAAGGCGTTCAAGGTTTCTCTGGTTGAGTCGCTGAGCGAGCCGAATAACCGCGTAAATTGGAATCCGTATTATTCTGGGCTCAATTAGCGTTTTGCTGTATCTCAAAGTTCAACACCCTTTCAACCTCGGTAATATTCTCATAAGAAAATCGCTCTGGTAGCCAAATGTATACCCACTCGTACAAATCTATCAGCCTGACTTCCCTTACTAAGACCCTACAACCCACCAACCCTCTAATGCCTCTTAAGTTTTGCATTCCAACTGCGGTAAACAAATCATGTGGTGTTTTCGTTGAACCTTTCATCGTCTCTTCTAATACCAGAACGTGTAACAGGTTTAGGCTCTTGCACTTAGATAGCTGCTTAAAGGCCAATATTCGATAAGAGCCTTGATAGACAAACGATAGACTTTTAATGAGCCCACTGCGGTCGCCAATCATGTATAAATAAGCATACATACTCCATGTATCCTCAAATAGGAATCTATTAGATCCAAAATAAATTGGGAGAACTTCGTCGCGAGCTCGAGTGCAAGTCCTTGCCATAGCAAGAACTTTTTCATGTGGAAGAGTAAGAAACGGCATCCCTAATCGTTCTACCAGCTGGACATCATTCATAATAGCGTGCACATTAGGATGTATAGTGTCGTGCGATACTAGGAGAAAATCGTATATAGCGATTCGAATTTCCGCCGGTAAATTAAAAAATCCTGATTGTGGCTGAGAAACCTGCGTAGCATTTGTGGCTTTTCGCACCAAGGGACGGTTTTCAGGCATTTCGTAAGACGGCAAGTTGATCTGCTTAGTTTGGTGGCTAGACGCCCAAAAAATAGGAACGCCAAATGCCTTATATATGTTCCGGGCCACTCGCGAATAAGTTGAATTGGTGAATGGTCCGGGCCATTCACCAATGGCCTAGGCCAGTCGTGAATACGAGCCTTCACGACTGGCCCGGGCCACTCGCGAATAGTAATAAATTATGAATCTATAATCTATATGCCTATGTAGTATTTCCTACTACATTTCCTACTGTGTCTGCCCGTGCTCGTTTCTAACGAGGCCTCTCAACTAAAGCTATTTCTGTACGAGTAGCTAGACCTGATAAATTGCCACAGTCATAATCATCATTATGATAGTGTACGCTACACTCCTTTGCTTCCTTATAACAACGGCACCTCTTTGTACTACATTGTCCTTTACATTGACATGATATTCTAACCTGTGCGCTTGTAGAAGCTTCTCTAGCTGCAAGCCCTAACGTTACTTGCTTTATAGAAGTAGGAATGAGGATATTAGACCATAGAGCTTACTCTACAACCCTAAGCGATTTTGTAGGCATAAGGCGTTGTATAATACTAGAGAGTGTAAGAACCCAATATCTATAAGGGTAAGGCTCTTCTAGAATGCGTATAAAGAGCCTCTTATTATCAGTTAAAGTTCTATCCTCTTAAGGCACCTTTATAGAGACTATAGCTCCAACCTCAAAGTGCTAGATATCGTGCTTCTTAGTATACTTGCGTATTATAGAAACCCTTGCTCTTTAAGTAGCTGCTATAGCTCTCTTAATTATAGGGTTAGGTGTAGCTTAAAGCTCAGTCCTAGGCTAATCTAGCACTCGAGCCTGGGTCCTACGTTAGAGCTTAGAGCCGGGCTCGGAATTAAGCCTCGAGCTAGAGAGCTCAATTATAGGCTCAGGGGCTCGAGCTCTAATTCTTAAGCTCTTAAGCTTAAGAGTAAACTCTGGCTTAGCCTAGAGCTAAGCTAGAGCTCGGGCCTAGGCTCGAGTAGGAGCTCGACGACAGAGCTCGGAATTGAGCTCGATATCGAGCCTAAGCTTAGGGCTAGAGCTAGGCTCGGAATTGAGCCCTAAGCTAGAGAGCTCAATTCTAAGCTCTAGTCTCGAGCCGGAACTCGAGCCAGAGCTTAGGCCAGAGCCTAACTCCGCCGAGCCCCTAAGCTCAACTCTAGCTCTGAGCTAGGCTTTAGTCTAAGCTCTGCCTTAAGCTCGAGCTCGAGCTTAAGTTCTAAGCCTAGCTCTAGTTCGAATTCTAGCTCGAGGTTGGAGCCTAGAATCGAGCTCTCGCTCTAGCTCTAGCTTAAGCTCAGAGCCAGAGCTCAGCTCAGGGGCTCAGCGGAGCTGGGCTCTAACCTAAGCTCTAGCTCGAGTTCCGGCTTAAGCCTAGAGCTCAGAATTGAGCTCGAGCTCTAGCTCTCGCTAGAGCTATAGGTCGATTAGAGCTTCCAACTTAAGCTTAGGCTAGAGCTTACTCTTAAATATTAGTGCTATTGTTAGGTCTTCCTGCTCAACTCCAATTGAGAGATCCTTCTAGGCCTAGCTATTAAGCTAGTCAATATAAGAGCTCCTGTCTCAGAAGAGTAGTTCAGCTAGTATGCACCTAATAGTAGAGTGGATTTAGGTATTCATTGTAAGTATAACTTTAAGTAGCCTATCTTTCTACTCTATAGACCTATAATCCATTTTCCACGCTTGTAGCTTTACTTCTACAACTCCATTTGCCTACTCAACTAGGCCCTGCGTTTGTAGCAACCGTAGTGCTCTATTTACTACTTAAATTCTATACTTGCGTAGTAGGATAAGTAGGGCTCCCTTAAATTCCTTCCTATTATTAGCTTGCATAATCTTAGGAGGTAAGAAAGCTGCAATAAAGAGAGCAAAGCAGTCTACAATCAGCTCTATATGCTTGCTCTTTAATAGATATAGCTGTGTATATTTTAAGAAGTGATCCTTAATATGTAGAATCTACTTATATTGTCCTAAAGGCTTGTAGCGTATATTAATTAGGTCAATTTAAACCCTTTCCTATGCTCTTCTACTTATAATAGGGACTAATAGAGCTTTCGTTGTATTTGGTCAATTAAGAGTGCAGTTCTTATAGAGCTTAAGAATAAAAGCAACATCTTGTTGTGTAATTCTGTAGTATTTCTGTTGTACTACTGCCTAAACTTTTTCACAGCTAGTATGTAGAAGTTGTAGGTGCTTATTAATAATGCAATCGAAGACTTTGTTTTCTAGTACAACGTAGCAGGCTAGGTATTTAGCATCAGCTTGTCTATAAAGCTTATTATTAACAAGCTTAAACTTTGTTAAAGCACAGTGCTTAAGGGTTGATTCTATAGGTGTAGCTAGCTTTAAGGTTGGATTCTTAAGGAAGAAGTATAGCTGGCGATACTTGCTATATTTAATACGCTCACAGTTGCTATACTGTGGGCTTTGAATATAGGCTTCATATGCAGTGCGCACATCACTTAGGAATGGATTAATAGACGCAATTATAGCTGCCATATTATTGAAGGTTACTTATAAAGTAAGAGTAGGAGTAGAGCGTTCTATTAACATAACTCTATTTCTACACCGCTACTCTGTTCGCTCGTATTGCTCGTATTGCTCGTATTCGCGAGTGGCCCGGGCCAGTCGTGAAGGCTCGTATTCACGACTGGCCTAGGCCATTGGTGAATGGCCCGGACCATTCACCAATTCAACTTATTCGCGAGTGGCCCGGAACATATACAGGGTGGCAAGAGAAATCATAACGTAGAGCTGGCATAGTTAGACGTCGGAGAAATGGCTTCGGGCTATGTCGTTGTAGGAGGGAAAGGTAAATTAAAGCTATTCATAGTATATATAAGAATGGGATACCACGGGGTGACTCACATCTCCCGTTTGACTAAATAAACATCCCATCTAAAAAACGGCAGCTTTAAAAAACTTCGTTTAAACTAAAAACAGGGTCTAAACCAGAAAACCATGTATGGTAGCTTCGTATTAGACGTTATTTATATATCGATCTAAAAGGTAAATACAAGCTTCTCCGCGCTAACTTTCCCCTCACGCATATGCTGCATCCCCTGGACCACACCTTCTAGCCCCTTGCCAAACTTGTTTACGGCGAGCTTGTGCACCTTCACCTTCCCATCCGCTAGCAGATTTGCCGATAGCTCCCAGAAGGTCTTGCCGAACTCAAAGTCCGCAGGCACAGCAGGAATCTCCTTCGGTCCAAACTTGAATGACTCGCCTACAACGGTATACCCCAAAGTTGATTTAGTCTCTACATTCTTGTTGATGCTAGTTACCGTCTTTTCGTCAACGGTTAGCAAGGAGCTGTAGACACCGCCAGCCGAGCTCATGGCTTCAACAGAGATCTTGGTGCTGTTTCCCTCGGAAATGCAATCGAAAACGTGCTTCACCTGGTCCTTGGTGTACTCTTTGATATCCTTGGAGCATGACGGGGAGTTGTAGTCAAATGCGGCGTCTGCGCCGAGGCTCTTGACGTACTCGAAGTTGCTTGGCGAGCACGTCACAACGACGGTTAGGTTGGAGAGCTTGGCATATTGAATCGCAAGGGATCCTGTAGCTGTACTGCCGCCGTAGATCAGAAGCGGAGTCTTCACGGTTTGTGGCTTCCCTGGCAATGGAAGCTGGAGCGATTGGTAGAGTCCTTGGCCGACTGTGGTAATTCCGACGCCCTAAACGAGAAATGTCAGTTCTTCATTGTGGATAAAGGCATTATAATTGGAGGGTCTCCATACCAATGTTGACGCCTCTTCAAAGCTCAGGTTGTCTGGGATCTTAATCTGGACATCGCCTTTTGCGGTAAGAATTTCTTGGAAAGTGCCTATAATCTCCTGTATTAGATCGCCCCCTAATCCAGATGAGACCGTGTCACTCACCGTCTTCGTGGTGAACTGCATTGGCGCCGTGGCAAAATCCTGTCACGCGGTCTCCCTTCTTGAAGCCCTTGGTAACTTTAGGGCCAACTTCGAGAACGGTGCCGGCGTAGTCACAGCCCACACGGGCGCCAGGATCCGGGAGATAGTCGACGTGCTTCCAGTCCGTAGGATTGAGAGCTACAGCATTGGTCTTAACTAAAATGTAATCATCACGGAGCTTCGGGACGGAGGCCTCCTTGACCTGCACCTCGCCTTTGGCGACAATGACAACAGCGTGGTTCGACATGGTAAGTGGAATGAGAAGACGGAATCAGAAAGAACAAAGTCAATTATTTGAAATTTGGGGCTTGACAGTGACGAAAGAGAGATATTCGCAGAATATATAGCAGTAACAGCCTCGGAGTCCACTACCTCAGCATTGCCGCTACGATTAGTAAAGCTCCCCGCGCCACCCCGCAATGACCCACTTTGATAGAAGTGACGACATGGAGTTGGCTAAATCTTTGGCTCATAAAGTATATTATATGAGGCACGCCCGCCCCAAGAGGGTAATGTTTGGAAATAAGACCGTAGATAGAAAGTATGGCTTGTCAGGAAGTGGAAGTTCTGGAAACAGCACAGTGTTCACCACCTGGCTGGACGGGTAATGACGTCTTAAATTTAGCACCAAATGAAAACGCCAACAGCCCAGACGGCATGGGAAAGTGTCTTCATATGAAGATAAAGTTAACAGTTAAATTGAATTTGGTTGAAGACATGTAAACTGTAAAGAACAAACTAACCGCTGTATCTGATATGTTCATTAATATAACTGCCGCCGCAGATATGATGTTGTACGGAGTATAAGTTAGTCGCATCCCGAAGAGTATTACATAAGCACAAAACAGAGACGCGGCAGTTCGAATTCAGACCACGGGCGGTGAGACTAATTAGGCTAGTCAGGGTGGCGTACAGGGGCCCAGAAAGACCCCTGTAATTGACTGAACAGGTACAGTACAGTACTATGGTACATACAAAAGGTACTTGCACCTAGCCGCCAGCCGCCACTTCCACGGCATTCGAATCCATCCAGGCTGCAGGATTCTGTTCAGGATTCCATTAATATATCTCTGCGACGTCGATATTATTGCCCTCTACAAATCAATTTATCATCTCGCCGGACTTGCACATCACTGTTTAGCCACCGTGTACCCATCAGCTTAATGAACTGAAACCCTTAAAAGGGCGAAGCGCGCCCGATCACAGCCGCCATGGCTGTAGAATACGACCCCATCCCCCTCTCCGACTTCGACGACATAGACTCCGAGCGCTACAAGTCCAAGCACTGGGCTCGACGTCGACGATGCCCCTCCGTCCTTCACCTCTTCCGCAGGATTCCGCGCCTATTCAGGCCCCTCTACCTCATCATCGCATTCTTTGCCTTCCTCAACTGGCAAGTCATCTTCAACGCCTCATACACGAACCCTCCGCCATTCACCATCCCACCCGAGGGGAACGTATACATTGCCGCGAACATCATCAATGCGGACCTCATAACTGGTGCTTGGGGCGAGTCGCTCAAGGATCTGGTGGATTTGATCGGGAAGGATAGGGTCTATGTGTCGATATACGGCGGCCCGACCGCTGCGCTCAAGACTCTCGAGAGCAAGTTGGACTGCGACAACAGCCTCATATCCGAAGAAGATGACCCCATAGACTTGGACGCTCTCCCACACATTACACTCTCTAGCGGTGAGCAAAGGATAAAGCGAATCGCATTCTTGGCAGAAGTGAGGAACAAGGCAATAGAGCCACTGAATACCCTGGACAAGACGTTTGACAAGGTGCTGTTCATCAACGACGTATTCTTCTCGGCGGCCGATGCAGCGAGGATCTTGTGGGGCACCAACGTCAACGCCCAGGGTGTGTCGGAATACAAAGCTGCGTGCGCAATGGACTTCATCAACAGCGGCAAATACTACGACACCTTCGCGACGAGGGATTTCGAAGGTTATAGCATGGGGTTGCCGATCTACCCCTGGTTCTCGAGTGAAGGAAATGCAGTCAGCAGGAGGGATGTGTTGGCAGGCCGCGACGCTGTCCGAGTAAAGAGTTGCTGGGGCGGCATGGTCGCGTTCGATGCGCGGTATCTCCAGCGCGATCTTTCGTCTACTACCAAGACCAGCGTGACGCGTGAAGAGCCCAATGACTTGACTACAAGGAAAGTCGAGCCTCCGCGGCTGCCGCTCCGCTTCCGCTCAGAGCTAGAACCTTTCTGGGATTCTAGCGAGTGCTGTCTCATCCACGCTGATATCATGGCTGCTACGCCGTTCCAAGCTCCCTCCAAAGAGGTTAGCAAGACGTATGGAGACGGGATCTTCATAAATCCTTATGTGCGCGTGACATACGATGCGAGCACGCGTAATTATCTCTGGCTGGCGCAGCGCTTCGAAAGGCTGTTCAGGGGACCCCAGTCGATCATCAACAGCATTGCGAAGCTGCCAAGATATAACTACAGGAGGGCAGAGGCAGAAGGCGATGTAGTAGATGATAGGGAGTGGGTCCCGCATCCAACATCCCGCACACGACGTGAGGTCGGCGGAGAGAGCTCTTGGCAAGTCTCGGAGATGGCAAGTAGCAGGGTCAAGCGCGGCACCGCCGGGGGCGAGAAGGGAAAGGAATATTGGGATAAAAAGGGACATTACGTCGATGTGAAGAGAGAGGCGACGCGGGGTGGGTACTGTGGGGTCAGATCGCTGCTGGTGCTGAAAGAGAGCAAAGGGGAGGGGGAAGGGAATTGGGACACCATGCTTGACGAGGTGCCACCCCTAGAGAACTGATGTTAGTTTGCTGGGGATATATTACGCGGACCCGGACCCATCGGGAGACTGGGTGTGCCCCGGGGGTTGGACATGACGTTAACGAGCGATATGTGGAATCTTGTGTATGATATATGGAGAAACTTGTAACTAAGTTGTTAATACAGACCATGCGAACCATTTGCCGTCGTATTTGTATTATTATAGGTAACGGCCAACCATTGTGTATAGTCATGGATAACGCCAAAAAAAATGTTGATGTTCATTATGCTATTTACACGAGTTTACCTAGCGCCTGCAAAGAAAAGGAATTGATACGCTTTAATCGAACAAACTGCGCCAAACTACCCATTGGATTCCCCACCACCCCTCGGCCATTTACAAGGAGAGGAGCAAACCAAAGACACCTGCAGCCGCGACGATCCATCCTGTTGGAGCCTGCCACGTCTTCATCGAATCACCCGTCTGAGTTGCGGATGGTACAGCACCTCCAGTCGGAGTCGGGGTTCCACCTGGCTTGCCTGTGCTGTTGCTGGTTGTGCTGTTGCTGATACCCGCGATGCCACCGTTCGCTGGGGCGATCTCCAAAATATTGCTTGGACCCGGGTTGAAATTGGCCTGGGCAAGACCTACTTCCTGAGAATCCTCGTCGGAGACAAAATAAGCGTTGGCGAGGAACGCACCACCAAGGATATACACCAATTGTCCAGACTCAACTAACTCATCTTTGAAGCCGTTGATGAGGAATAGACATACTCCCTCTGGGAGGGTTCCTGGCGGCAGACCATAGCTCGCTAAGATACTCTCTGGCGGGTTGACAACGAGGGAGCTCATTGGAACATTAATAAGTTCGCCTCCAAATCCGAAGCTAACCACTGCAGGGCTATCGGCCATGGAGCATGCAGTCAGGGCGAAATCATAGTCCCTTAACTGGAACTGTTGGGTGATGCCAAACGATTTTTGAATTGCTGTTGCAATCTCAAGTGGAAGCTTGATATCGAAGTTTCCAGTGTCGAGCATGACTCTGGTTGGGAGATGGGTGTCTATGGACTTGGTCGATTTCCCATCATTGTACGAGATTGTGGTGAGGTTAACGGTTAGGCGGTCGTAGAAACCATCCCTTGGGATGACTGGCAGGGTTTGGAGGGTGCCAGTATATAGTGAAGTATCCACTCCTCCGAACAACATCGAACCGGTCTCGGAGCCTGTTTGGTTGAGATAGATGCTGACGGAGGCGGAGTTTATGACGCCTGACTTGTGTATGCTCTTCAGAGTCGTATCGTTAGATGGGATCCCCGGAAGACCCGCACCTAATTGGCCGTTGCCGCCAAACCCCCAAATGTTGATATCGCTATTCGACGACTCATTGCCTGACCCAATCGGAATTTGAGTCAATGTCTTTCCTCCAAAAGTAACATCATCCGTGATCCAAGCTCCTTTCTGAGTTTCAATCTCGTACTGGGTATACATAAGATTGTTATACCATTTTGACGTATCCGACTTTGTAGGATCGTAGGATCCATATTGGGTACAGTTGCCGGCTTGACAGAAATCACTTTGCGGCGAGTTGAGGATGAGGTTTGAGCTACCAGTGTCGACCACAACCATAACGGGCTGTGGAGGGTTGCCGACTGTAATATTAATGGTATAATCAAATCCGGCCTATGTTTTGATTAGGATTGATCCCACTAAATTCCAAGTGTAGACCTACAAAGTAATTGTATACCGGGGTCGAATATGGAGATGTATCACGGCGATTTATGCCATAACCAACGACATTGGGGTTTGCTCGTGCTGGTCGGAGGGTTAAAGCATCAGCGGATGCCAGAAGCAAGCTCAGCTCTGCGAGTCTCATTGCGGCAGACTTCATGGTTACGCGGGACAGGAAAGGTACAACTTGGCGTAGCTTATCTTGTTAAAGTATGTGGACAATGGAGAATATGCTAGAGTGAGAAAGGATACATCGTTTGCTTATATACTACTCGATATTTCTTCTCATGGGCCAGAGAGGTCACAGCGAAGCTTTTTACGTACATCACAAGCTTCTGAGACGAAGAAAGCTATCCTTGAACCCAGTTGAGGAATAGTGCAGGATGCTTCGCCGCATCCTTCGCCCTTCGGTGTTGCGGTATATGGGAGCTGTGAAATGGGTCAGCATTTTCACCCCATCCAGACGGCAATTTTCAGGCATTCCAATACAAGGAGCCTATCGGGCTAGCTTAGAGAGTCAGCTTGAATACCACGGCCACAAGGGCTCTGCTTCAGTGGTCCACGTTTCAGCCCATAGAGTTTCCATTGCTTGTCAGCTTGTCAGCCAATTTCAGCAAATCCAGGTTCGATCCCTCTTCGTCTAGGATTCAAATCCTGGCAACAGATAGAACCGAAGTAAAGACGCAAGATATAAAATTTAACCGTAGACAGTCTGTTATTGGTGTAAGTGGTTCTGTAGGAGCAAGCTTGGGTGTGCTGACAGCGAATATTGGAGCTCATGAGGTGGAAGTGGGAGCTAATTATAGATTATCTGGGGAAATTATGTGGCGCGGTTGTCGTTGGGGTGGTGTCGCAATAACGTGGGTTTACTAAATACTATAAATAGCATGGGAATTTTATGGATGAACGAAAATCCTGATGGAAACCCTGGTAAAAATCCTCGAAGACTCAACAAGAAAACCGAATGGTATGCTAGATAAAGATCCAATGCTGCACCTGGCAATGGTCATCGCTGAGAAAATTGCGATCACTCATGGTATATACCATGAGAGCTTGACAGTGTTGGGTTGGATAGTAGCGATACTCGCCTGTTTAAAACCTCCATTTTCCATTTTCCTTCTTCCTCGTTTTATTGTATGCTTTTTAAAATGTCTTTATATTCCTGCCTTTGGCTTCCTGGTGATGGCGAGGATTATGTGGCTCTGGTGCCTCTTATGAAAGTACTGCAATTTCCATCTTTCTCTGTGTGGGGATAAATCGGCATTCGGACACTCGTCTTGATGACAGGTGCATGCCATGTCGTGGATTGTGCCAGAGCTATCTACGACGACAGTGACGGAATTCTGAAGAGGGAAACCCCGAAGGCCATGGGTTCGAGAGCTGCCAGTTCGAAATCGTAGTATTGTGGCTGCCTGGATGCCAATTTGTGGGCGTCGCCACTGCCGTCCGTCAGGGCCAAGAAGCCAAGGAACTTTAAAGTGACGACTGCTACCTCGCCGTGCGGCCTCCTCTCTTTTCTTTTGACTTTGTTCGGCAAGTCAGATAGACAGGTTACATGGAGGCCGAGAGGCTCCTCTTCCATAACGTTACATCTCCTGCGGGGGAAGAGATCACCGTCCCTATAGCCCTACAGAGGCACCAAACCCCAGCGAATGTATGTATGTGGTTTTGGTGTTGCACCCTGAAGTTCTGTGTTGGCTTCTCGAACCCTTTCTGAGTAACTCCAACCAAACATCGACTAGCGCCAACAGCTTAACTCGCGCCGCCCCATCTTTTGATAGTCCGGACCCATCCTATATTGGCAGCTCGATAATGCTTCGTCGCATCTTGTCCATCTTTGATAGAGAAGCCGGCCTCCGCTGCCAACTCTTGTCGCTGATCTATGCCCAAGGAAGTTTCTTGCCCGACCTGATTTCGCACCCTGAATAAGCTTCGACGCAGTGTTTCTCCGCACGTGATGGTCCCCTTCCTATTTAGGAATCAATAGGTACGAAATTACTCTATCGGGTTCATTTTGCCATTGTCCCGAACCTCAGAATTCACGGCGGTAAGTTTAGCTTACCTGACGTACAAACTTCCACTGCATGCTGCCCGACCAGCGAGGATTCTCATCAGCGCGAAGTAGGCACCACTTTCTCCACGAGGGTATGTATGTCGAGGCACATGTGACTATGAAGTTCATGTCTTCGGGGCTGTTGACTACTCGGAAACATCGGTACCGCGGCTCCTGACATTACCAGAGCACAAGAACAGATGAAGTTACACCCACCTGGCATCCCATATCTCAATCCACAGGAGAATGTAGCCTAGTGGGAGATAGCCATATTTCGGCCCTCCGAACACGCTTGAGAGCAGAAACTGATACCATTTTTCTGGCTGCGATCTACAGTTTAACTCGTCATACCATAGGTTGTTGCGGTTATCGCAGACAACAGCTCATGGCTTGTAGGTGTAACCTCAGTTCCGTTAGGCAAGTGGCAGAGCAGATAGCAAAGACCTTGCTGAATGACAGTTACAATCAAAAGCGGGGAGGCGGGGAGAAGAGAACAGTATCCACTTTGCACTTGATTGACCTCACTGCTCGGATCAATCCTCTGGATTGCGGGGAACCTTGGTTGAAGATCGTTTGTGCCTTGACCGGCACTCACCAAACAGCTTACCTTGGTACCATTTATCGTTATTCTACAAAGCAAATCCCACTGCCAGGACCATATGGGGGAAACGTTGCATTGCTGGTATTCTGTGGAGCTTTCGGTAGGGAAGGTAGGTGAAGCCAGTAGTGTACATTGTGCAGACCTTGAAGTTGACATCTCAACTTACTATGGTCTTCATAATTATTCAATCCACTACATAAGATGCGCTTGTCCTCCTGCCAATTGAAATACAGTGAAATCAATCCCACCAAGACTTTCTACTCAGCCTTGCCTTTATCAACATGCGTTCTCAGACACTTCTCACGGCAGCCGCCGCTATTGCCGTTGCCGAAGCCTCCAAGGAGGTTCTTGCTACCCCTCCGATGGGCTTCAACAATTGGGCACGGTTCATGTGTGACCTCAACGAGACGCTCTTCACTCAAACTGCAGACGCCATGGCTAATAATGGGCTGCTCGCTGCTGGATACGACCGCATCAACCTCGACGATTGCTGGATGCAGATGAAAAGGACTGATAACGGCACTCTTTTGTCGGACACAGAGAAGTTTCCACAGGGGATGCCATGGTTAGGCCGCTACCTCAAGGAGAAAGGATTCCACTTTGGCATCTACCAGGATGCTGGTACACTGACATGCGGCGGCTATCCGGGATCCCTTGGATTCGAGCAGATTGATGCTGATACGTTTACCAACTGGGGGATCGACTATCTCAAATTGGATGGCTGCAATGTTCCCGCAGCTCCTGGGAGGACTGACGCGGAGACCTTCAAGGATATCTACTCCCATTGGCACGAGATCCTCGACAAACAAGTCAACCCTCTCATCTTCTCTGAATCAGCACCAGCCTACTTCTGTGGCACGGATAACCTGACGGACTGGTATACGGTAATGGACTGGCTGCCAGACAATGGAGAGCTTGCGCGCCATTCGTATGATGTCGCTACATGGGGCGACGCAGACCCATGGTCAAGCATTATGGTCAACTATGACCAACATATCCGCGTAGCCCGGTACCAATCGCCTGGGTTCTTCAACGACCCCGATTTCTTGGTTTCTGACTACCCGGAGCTCACCATTGACGAGAAGCGTTCCCAGTTTGCTCTGTGGGCGTCATTCTCTGCCCCCCTCATCATCAGCGCCCACATCCCCGACCTCGGCAAGGATGAGATTGCCTTCCTTACCAACAAAGATCTTATCGACGTTGACCAGGACGCTCTCAGCCAGCAAGCAACATTGGCCAGCCGTGACAGTACTTGGGATGTGCTTACCAAGAGCCTTGCCAACGGAGACCGCCTTCTAGCGGTACTGAACCGCTCCCCTGCCGCTGCCAGCACCTCGATCCCACTTGCACAACTTGGGCTCTCGTCGACCTGCAACTTTGCAGTCAAGGATCTTTGGACCGGCGACGCCACTGGGCTTGTATCTGGCGAGTTCAAGATTAAGAATGTCCCATCTCACGGGACCGTCGTATACCGCCTGACACCATCGAAGAACTCGTGCAAGACCATCATCCCGACCGGAATCATCATGAACACTTTCTCGATGACCTGTTTGACCGCAGGAGCTGGAGAGGGTAACGAGGTTTCGTCTGCAAGCTGCGACTTCCCTGACTCCCAGGTCTGGCAGGTGAGAGCTGATGGAAGCATCCGCAACCTTGCGGAAGAGTCCAAGTGCCTCACCGACTCTGGAAACGGTCCTATCACCACTGAGCCTTGCAAGGGCAACCCAAACCAAAACTGGTCGTATGCTCTCTCTGGAGACCTCACGAATGAGGGTACCGGAAAATGTCTCACTGAAGGTGTTGAGGGTGAAATCAGTACGGAAGCTTGCAGGTTTGAGACCAACAGCCAAGTGTACGCGCTACCAATTGGCGTCAAGCTGCAGTAAGCGGGGCCATGATAGTATAGGGGGGTTTACAAGTAATAGCGCACTATAGAGTTAGTTTATAGTTGAAAAATATAAACAATAGTTAAGAATATTTAACTAACGTTTTATGGTGGAGCAGTTATCGTCGGATCCGCTCGGATCCGTGGTAAACACCAAAACTTAAAACGCGTAGTCTCGCTTAGTGACCCTAATTTAGCTAGCGTTGTTCCTGGTTTCTGTGATTTCTGGGGAGGGCAACCGCGTCCGGGCGGCGCTAGTCTATTATGGCCAAGACAACGCCAAACATTTCTGACGTTTCACTCACACCAAATCTGTACATATCACGGAAACGAATTGCTTGTTTGATCTTGGCTCTCAGCCCTATAAGGCTATACGCCAAGCTCGTCCCACTCCGTCTTGATTCAGTTCACAAAGCTGCGCTCTTGTCATTTTTGCTGTTTGATACCCCTGCGTATGGGTTTTGCGCATGCCTTAAATCATGCTGACACAGCCTTTTCTTGTGTTGACGGACACGATGCGCCTGGTATTTCGAGCATGTTATTCGCGCAGGAGGGCCACTATGGCTGTGGTTACACTTACTTTGCTTTGGCTTCTCTTATTTTCACGTCGGCAACCGCCATTGGTCGACCCTAAGTTTGGTCTCGTGAGAAACACTACGTCGGAGTCGAGATATGCGATTGCCACGTTCCTCACAGGGGGAAGTAAAAAGTCGCTCAATGCCAAGGACTTGGATTCAAACCCTTACAACATTGCCACGCGTGTTCTCGCATACCAACTTTTGCACGCTGAGGAGACACGCTGTAACGCTTCTGTCGACTTCGTTGTTTTGGTCACGTCAAACGTGCCTAAGTACACCAGAGATCAGCTGGCCGCAGATGGTGCAGTGGTGGTTGAAGCAAAAGATATTCCTCTCAGTTGGTGGGTCAGCACTGGCGTCACGAGATGGAAAGACCAATTCCTTAAGCTGCGATTGTTTGAGATGACTCAGTATGATCGGCTATTGTTCGTTGATGCAGATACATTGATTAGAGGCAAGTTGGATGAGATATTCAACGAACTTGAGGTTCAGAGGCCTGCGCAGACGCTCTCTCATCGCATACGACGGGCAGACGAAGCACCGTTACCAGCGCAATATATGTTCGCGGCGAGATCTGACAACCAATTAACTGGCGAACGTCGACATCCATTTCCGCCATTGAATACCGAAGTCTTCAGCGCCGGCTTTTGGATAGCAGCGCCTTCTCAAGAGCTGTTTGACTATTTCCTGTCAATCTTGAAACATTATCGCCGCTTTGATCCACATACCATGGAGCAGAGTCTCCTTAACTACGCCTTCCGACGAGACGGTCCGATGCCTTGGCGAGAGATGCATTACAAATGGAGCGCCACTTGGCCAAATGCTGGAGATGTTGAGGGACAGGTGGTAACGCTGCACGAAAAATTCTGGACTACAGGGCCACAAGATTTGCGGAAGCTGTGGCGAGAACAAAAGGGGAATATGCAACGTTATTTTTCGAAACATGGCAACTGATCATTCGGTTTAATTAGAGGGAAAGGGATGTGCGACGAAAGCTAGCTGTTCGCTGGGCAGGCAGTTATGTTGCACCGATTTCGGCATATGTTGCCGTTCTTGGTATCGCTTTCGCGACGGTTAATCTACGCGACTTGGAGCCGGGTACAACGAATGAAGGGAATTCCAGTGTGGCTCGCGCCCAAGGCTGCCTTGCGTTGCCTCTGGCATTTGCTCTGTATCACCAAATTATAATGAGAATCTCTTGGGAGTTTATGCCTGTACCTTCAGGTCTTCTTCTGGATCGAGATGTGTCGTCTAGAATACCCGCAAAAAATACATGGAATGGGAAATTGAGCTGGGTGCTCTCGCTAGCTATTGATCTCGGATGGATTGTCTTTATGGCAAACTGCACCAACAGCAGTTTTATAGTAGCTAGAAAGCAAAAGTGGTGCTAGTAAATCAGTTATAGTAAGATACCCTATTTGAAATTGAAACCTTGAAGCTATCGCACCATAGAAAATAAGCAGTGTGTATTCTCGCGTTATTGTATCCTAGCAGCCCGGCAAGCCGTAGATAGTACCGTTTTTTGTCCAGTGACAAGTACCAGAGGACGTCTCTAGGTCTATATCCTCAAAGTAGATATTAAAACAGGGAAGATTCTTGCTGCAGCTGATCTCGCCCAAACGCCCAGAAGAGCTGCTCAGTGTCCCCGTGAAGCCACGGAACGTAATGTCGGATATTTCCATATTGCTTGTGCCTTTGTTCTCAGCATTTCCACCATTATCCTGGGTAATGTATGGCCCACGCTCGACATCAACGAGTTCGAAGTTGGAGAAGAGCAAGTTTCGTACTTTACCCCAGCCGCCGCCGCGTGGCTGGCCCTCGCTTTCGTACGATTCCTGTGGGACAAGATCGCCCATCCAGGTCTTAATATACACACACCAGCCAGCGCATAGAAAAGCTAGACAGAACCATATATATTGGTTAGACGATACGTTCCCAGCAATAGAAGTATTAAGGGGTTCACCTTAGCATTGTTTATAGTGACATTCTAAACCGAGTTATCCTCGAGATATTGTCCAAGACTACCTATTGCGATACCATTGCCTCCTTCGCAGGTGATACCGTCAATGGTGATATCAACAGCGGGTTAAAGGGGGGAAGGGTACCGTTATTCTCCGGATTGATTAATAGAACATAAGGATGCTTGTAGACATATATATGGGATATCACAGGGGCGTTTATAACAAATTGTCTACAAGATCCTACTAGTACAACGACTGTGCTTGCCACCTTGACTTTTGGGCGGAGAACCTCATGTGGCGTTAGAGTAGCCCTAGTGGGTTTAATGTAAGTGCCTCAGGCTGAGGCACTGTGTCCTGTATCCTACGCGTAAACGCATTGCGAGAAGACGCGTTGCACACCGCCCCCGACGCATTTACACTCGAGCAAGAAGATCTGTCTGTTTTCTCCATCCTCCGGAGTTCCCAACATCTCATTCTGGGTTTTAGGAGCGATGTGCTCTCGCGATTTATATCTCTACACGTGCGGATGCGTCCAGAAGGGCGAATTCAGGCAGTGCGACGAGAGATACGAGGCCCGATCCGTTCTACAGTGCAGCACCACTGATGAAAAACGAGTCCCCTCCCGCAGCTACTGTCCAAACCACTTAATAAAAGCGAATAAAGTGCCACCTTCATTTAAGGAGCCCATTAGGCTCGACCACAAAGTGGAGTAATTTGGCGGATTATTTGTCTTCAAATTAGTGAGAGGCATACTTTGCCTCTGTTTTCATCCTCAACATATAGGCAATAGATTACTATATTATGCCGCAAGACATATCACAGTCTTCCAAATTCGCATATCTACCATTCTCTTACTTCCCCTCCTGGCCCCACGAACCCAGGACTGACCCACGCCTCAGCACCCACACTTAACCGTCTCACCATGTCTTCGTCAATCTCAATTCCCAGCCCTGGGCCTTTTAGCAACCCAATATATCCATCCTTGACATCCCAAACCTCCGGGTTGGTGGTGTAGCTCGACAGGTCCTGGCTTCCGGCGTTGTAGTGGATCCCAAGGCTCATCTCCTGGATAGCAAAGTTTGCTGAGACCGCATCGACTTGGATGTTCGCTGCGAGAGCAATAGGTCCAAGAGGGCAGTGTGGTGCCAGAGCCACGTCTATATTAAGCGGTTAGTATGGGAGCTTCGGGGACTTTCATACACCAAGGAATTTGGAGACGAAAACGGAACCGTCACGGGATATAAACGCACCGTAGGCTTCACACATCGTCGCAATCCGCCTCATTTCCGAAATCCCTCCACAATGGGAGATATCCGGCTGCGCAATATCCACAGCGCCCGCCTCCAGGAATCTCTTGAAATCCCACCTCGAATGCAGCCTCTCGCCCAGAGCAATCGGCGCCGTCGTCAGTTGGCTGATCTCCTTGATGGCCTCCATGTTCTCCGACAGCAGTGGCTCCTCAAGGAACATGGGCTGGTGCGGCTCTAGCAGGCGTGCGAGTTGCTTGGCCATCGGCTTGTGCACGCGGCCGTGGAAGTCGACACCAGCATCGAGGCCGAGCGCCTTCACAGCCTTGACACGCTCAACACAGCTCGCGAGGGCGGATGGGGAGTCCATCCAACCTAGGTCTTCGGTGGCGTTCATTTTGACGGCTGTAAAGCCCTGGGCTTTTCTAGCTTTGCTGTTCGTAGTCAGCGCTGAGGGGGTCCATTAGTACGATGGAAATATTCACGCTTGGATTTCCACGTCGCCAGGACGGTCGCCGCCTATCCAGGCGTACACCTTGATAGTGTCTCGGACCTTGCCGCCGAGCAATTGGTAGATTGGGACATTGAGTTTTCGGGCCTTCAGGTCCCACAACGCGATGTCAATGCCGGATAGGGCGCTCATTAAGACTGGGCCGCCTCTGTAGAAGCCGAAGCGATAGAGAAGCTGCCAGATATGTTCGATGTCGCTGCAGTAACATGGTTAATAACGCTCTTCAATCTCCATTGTTTTAGATGCCAGTGCGTACTCTGCCTCCATCCCAATTAACCTCGCCCTATATGCGTCGAGGCATCCCTCGACAGCCTGCGTATGACCCTCCAGGCTTGCCTCTCCCCATCCCGCATTGCCATCTTCATCTACTATCTTCACAAACAGCCAGCGTGGCGGAAGGCGGAAGTATTCGACAGTCTTGATTTTCGCCATTTTTACAGTACGAAGTATGTTTGTGTCTATGAAAGAAGTCAATCTTCGGTTCTTGTAGTGGATTCGTTCCTCATATTGTTTACTCACTAGCACCGGTCGGATCTATATGTCGGTAGTTCCTGGCAACGGCATTAAATTATGACTCTGGGTTCCTAACGGCCACTTGAAGCTGCATTCTTCTCAATTTGCTCAATATTCTATAGTTTTGTAGAGTTCAAGTATTCATTTACGTGGTTATAATAGATTAAGCATCATTCTGTAAATTCCGTAAATTGTCTCCAAGGGGTTTCTTGGGGTACCTTGCTACCCCTCATTTGAACCCCACACCGATGCCGGAGAATGGCGGAGACGTTTCTTGCGTTGTACCGAAACTACATTAGCGCGACAAGCTCTCATCAACATGGTCGAAATCCTCAATCTTCACCAGTGCATATAGAATAGTACAGTACGTATAAGATTGTGCTCACAGACCCATGGGATTCTATATGGCCATGTCCCGTCGTTCTTTGGATCGTTTCGCTGGTCGTGATACATGGTCCTGCATCTCCGCCTAATAACCAATGACAAGGCCCTGCCTCCAGGCAACAAGAAAGGCACTCTGCGGTAGGTCGCAGATATGTGAAGCTGCTATAGCCGCTCCACGATGCAGAACCACATCTCAAATATTTATATTCGGGAGTTAATAAAACTGCATAATGGATCCTCCCAACCCAAGGATTCGAGGCCACCAGTCCCGCGCTGTCTCGGGATCAGCCAACATCCCTGGAAACTTAACTATCAACGACATCCCTGACGAAATCCTTCTTTACATCATTAAATGGGTCCCCATATAACTATCACAAAAGCGATCTCTCAATTGTGTTTTATGGCCAGCTCTCTCTCCGCAACCTGGCCCTATGTTCCCGGCGCTTCCACCAACTTGTGGAACCCATCCTCTATGAGCGTTTTTATCACAATTGCCACACCCCATATAACGGCATTGTGATGTTTCTGACCAGGATTCTGGCAAGACCTGATCTGGCTAAACGGGTCAAGGCAATCCACACGACAGTTACTTATGGAAAACTTCCTTCTCGCGGCCCCTTTGAAATGACTTGCGTCAATAATGACAACTGGGCGAGGATCAGGAGTAGGGTTGCCGAGGCATGCCATTTACGAACGCATCGCGACGACTGGGTGGAGGGGATTGAGCTGGGCTTTTGGCAGCCCATTGTTGCCCTGATTATAACACTGACACCCAACCTTGAAGTACTAGGTTTTGATCACTGGAATGACGAGTATGTGGTTCCTGGGCCTACAACGTTTGGTCAACTATCGCTATGGTGGACTATAGGCCAGGCACGAATGTTGCAGGTTGACAGGCAGACCAAGAACCCCTTAGGCCTGTGGAAGCTGAACAGCGTACAACTAGGGCGCTCAGGTGGTGGGTGGCGGTTCAATATCGACCGCCTCCTTGCGTTTGTAACACTTCCCTCGCTCGAAACCGCACGGGCAAAATACGTGAACTCTAGGTCCATCACATACGATACCAGGTGGCATGATAGCGACCTCCGATTTGCCAACGTCAAAGAACTCTCCCTGACCTGCACCGACGTATCTCCGTCTGCATTTGCCGAGTACCTAGGCCGTTTTCCCAATTTAAACACACTCTGCTACGCAATCGGTGACGTCTCGGCGGCTTTCGAAGGTCTCCTGCCTATACAAAGCTTGGGGTCGGTATTGGAGTCGATATCGCACCTAAAGCCGCATTTGCAAGACCTAACGCTCCTGGACCTGGGCTGTTTCGACACCTACAAGCATTACACATCCTGGAATCTAACCTGGTCGCTGGCATCGTTTCCCGCCCTCCGTCGCCTCGACACCACCTGGCTAGTCTTGACTGGTGTTAAACGCGAGAGCAACGCCGTGAACGTATTTAAAAACATGCTAGATATTGTGGACGTCGTCCCATCGAGCCTCGAGTGGCTACGTGTGCGAGATTTTCACAAACTATACAAAGTCCACGATGTCCACACTATTCCTGTGTATGAGCAGATTCTGCTCTTGCTAGCGCAGAAGCATCGATTTCCCGCATTGAAACAGCTGGATCTGGGATGGGAGCGGTATCGGTACAACGACAGGCCATGGGCCAGAGAACCGTTCAAATTTCCGGGGTTCACAGAGGAGCAAGCGCTTGATGTGCTCGCAAAGTGTGAGGAGGTGAGCGTTGAGATGGTCATGATGGCTGTATATGAGGCAATGGCGTGGACTGCGTCAACAGGCTGGTGTCACAGGCGTCCTATGTGAGGGGTGAAGGAATGGCTTTTGCGGCCTGAGTTATGCCATCTATAGGCTACAGGTCGGTCTATGTATAACCATACTCCAACCCTCATGTATAGTCTCACGCCCAATGTGATGAGAGCGCATCTCCAAAGCGGTGACAAAATGCAAATGCCCAGCATCCCCAAAGCGGTTCCAAAATAATACAAACGCCTCGTATCTCTCCTATCCTTTATAACCCCGTGGCTAATTCTCAGCCATATCTCCCAATCGCCAAAGCAGACTCCCAACTCACTCCTTCGCCCACCAGCCCATAAACCCGCACCCCACCCACGGCAGACTCTCAGCCCACTTTCTCATCCACCATCCCCTGAACGCGCCTTCGTTGCCTTCCAAATCCCCACCCCGCCAACTATGAGCAACGCAACCCCCACGAGCAACGTAACCGCCAGCGCCCACACCCACCTCTTCCTGCCCCTCGCCCGTTGATTCCCCGCCGCTACTGCTGCATTTTGCGCCCGCCGCTCCGCAAGTATCTCCGCCCATCGGTCGGGGCCTACGAGTTCCGCCATCCACGCATCTCCACGGGCACGTTCGGCTGCGCGAATGGCTGCGTGATCGATGGGCGGAAGCACGGTGTCTAGGGGGTTGATTTGGGGGCTGGGTGGGGGAGTGTTTGTTGAGATAACGCCGATGCGGAGCCTTCCTGTAGGTGCGATCTCTGAGTCGGG